>APFE030227151.1:97005-108193 GCA_000404065.3 Pinus taeda | reverse complement strand
ATGAAACTCGCACCTTTTGACCTTTACAGGGGTACGCACCCATCCTTTGGCTTACAGAGCGTACAAGTACGCAGGCACAGTGTGTTTGGGATGCGTACACGCAGGCAAGGTAAAGAGAACCTGCGTACCCAGAGATAAACATGTTTTTAAGTGACTTTCTCTCTTTTTGAAGTTTGACATGAAGAGCAGAGGTATGAGGCTTGACAAGGAGGATAATATGACTATTGATGGAGCCATATTAACTGTAGATAGTCATGGTGACAAATTTCAGTGTAACAATAAGTAATCAATAAATGGAGGAATACCTGTTCCAATAGCTTAGTTGAGATGCTCCTGAGCTGCTAACTTTGTTGGGATGCTCCTCTTGACTACCCAATTGGATTTTCCTCCCAGCCAACTAGGAAGTATTTCCTAGCCTAGGAAACCTCCACAAGTTCTTTAGCCCTCCGAGCCGAATTCCAACCAGATGTAGTGTGTCCAAGTTTAACCAACACTCTCCAGATCCAAGTTTGATCTCCCTCCTCTTTCTCCACATCCCTCCTCCAAAACAAAATCCTCCAAAACAAAACCAAACCAAAACCAAGACCGAGGATATCCCCCTCTCCTCTCATCTTCCTTTCCTTTTTATGTCTCTTCCTCCCATCCACCTCAACCACCTATCATTAATGTAATGAATACCCCCTCATCCTTTCATTTAGTACCCTTTACTTTTCTAACCATATCTTGTTCAAGTAGATTTGAGAAGACATTTTGGGGATAAGATATGAATACTTAATTTGGAAATTAATTGGAGAAGACCATATCTTCTTGCAAGTAGATTTTGAGAAGACACCTTGGGATACGGATATTTAATTTGGAATAAATTTAAGGACACCATATCCTATCCAAAATTAAATTTGAGAAGCAAGTTGGAAATTGAATAATAACAATAATAAAATTTATATCAATAAATAAAAATTACAGTTTCACAAATGTAGGTATATGCCAATATTTCTTGATAATTATAAGCCAAAATTTTCAGGTAATTTAAACACTAATAAAATTTGCATGATAAGATTAAGTAGGGCATTACATACACCCCTCCTTCAGAAAAATTTGTTGTGAAGTTAGGTTGAAAAATATACAAGGAGTTTGAAAGCAGTTTGACAATAAAGCATAACAAAGCAGAGAGAGAGTTATAGCAGTAAAATTTAATAAGTCAGGCAATGATACCACTTCCCATCAAGAGTCTCCAACTATTATATATCCTCTTATCCTTCCTAACCTACTTACGTTCCCACCTTATCCATCCTCTGTTGTTATATACTATGGCATTGGCTATACCAATCTAACCACTAATAAAACCAATATGGCAGAAGCGTCGACTATATCAACCTAACTTCCCCAACAGGCAACTGAAAATCATCATCACATGTTTAGGGGAGTGTATCCATCACTACCCTCCCACGATTCTAGCTTTGGAGGTTACATGGTGGGAAATAACTCCACCCCTCCTTACAACTAGGGTCAACACCCTAATATGGACCACACTACAATGTTGGTTGGATACTTGTCATCGAATAATCCACTCAGGTAGTCTTGTCACCTGCCATTTACATTTTACCCATGTCATAAGAGTGCATGTCAAGTAGATACCAAATATAATAGGACAATGTACATCATACCACTCATTGGATGTCTCAACCTTCCCCAATGGAAGAGTAGATCTTGGTATCATATAGTTCTTTCCAATCTGCAGGTTAGTTCTCATTCATGCATATATATAACAAAAAAATAGATATAGATACGTGATCTTAAACATCATATTATTAAGTCTAGTATCCACATGTCAATTTTATAGTTCATACTGTAAATAAATCTTACATTATATAAATCATAATTTCACTAAGTCATTCATTAGATAAATCATATCCACTTAAGCCATACATGAAACAACAATAACTCTGATAACTCATGCACTAGATAAATCATAACCAAGTAAGTCATACATTATGTCATACATCAAACATTTCAATCATCAATACCTAATCCATCTAATGATTTATATAAGTAGTTTCACCTGTCCAACTAGATGCATCAATATTACATAGCGTTCATAAATAAATAACATGGAACTACAAATAGAGCCTTAGCATAGGTAGTTATCTAAGTCAAAATGGGCATCACAGATGCTCAAAAGTGAGGGGTAGTCATGACATATATTCTCTACATCCTCCTAGGTAGCAGATCCTGGGCTATACTTGTTCCACTGGACCTTAACCTAGTCCACCATGCGATGTCTAAGGTGTTGAACCCTACGGTCCAATATGCGTAATGGTTCAACCGCTATGGTTCCCATGTCCTAGACCTACAATTCCCTCCAATCCAATTTGTGAGATTCATCAGAAACATAATGTCATAAAATGGATACATGACAAACATCATGATTTTTATGCAAATGCGGTGGTGGTACAAGACGATAAACAACTGGTCCAATCTTCTCCTTGATCCTAAAAGGTCCTAGAAACCGAGGTGACAACTTCGTTCCTTTCCCAAACCAAATGGTGCTTTTGTTGGGTCAGATACGAATAGAAACTTGGTCCCCTACTTCATAACTGTGATCAGTCAACATAACTCTTCTGTCTATCTTGTGCTTCCTTTAAACTTTCTCAAATCTATCTTATCTGTTCCTCCATTTCTTGAACTAATTATGGCCCAACTATTACTCGGTCCTCCAACTTTTCCCAACTCAATGGCGTCCTACATGGCCTCCCAGATAGAGCTTGATAAGGACACATCCCGTTTGAATTATGGTAACTATTATTATAGGAAAAATCTACCAATGGTAAGTACCTTTCCCACTGAGTTTGATTATCCATGATTTACATTCTAAGCATGTCTTCCATAACCTGATTTACTCTTTCAGTCTGCCCATCTATTTCTGGATGATATGCAGTGTTAAGGCTTAACTGAGTCCATAGTGCTGACTGCAAACTTGTCCAAAACCTAGATGTAAATCGAGAGTCTCTATCAGAAATGATCTTTGTGGGTAACCCATGTAGTCGAATAACTTCACTTAAAAAACTCGTGCCACATCAATAACATCGTAAGTGTCTCTTACTGGGATGAAATGGGCACTTATGGTAAATTTATCAACTATAACCAATATAGCATTGTGCCTCTATGATGTGAGTCGTAAACCCACAACAAAATCCATAGAATTACCTCCCATTTAGACATAGGGATGTCATGTGGTTGTAGGAGTCCTACTGGATGACAATGATCAGCCTTCACTCATTGACATTCAAGACATTTGGCGACAAAATGGACTATGTCATGCTTCATGCCTACCCAAAAGAAGAGTTTCTTCATGTCCCCATACATCTTCTTCACTCTAGGATGTGCACAATAGAGTGCTCTATGTGACTCTTTGAGGATGGTCCTTCTTATACCCCCTTCCTTAGGTATGTGCATTCTCCCTTGAAATCTCAATAGTCCATCTGGTTCAAGGAAATATCCCTCAAACTTTGGTTCTATCTACTTCCCATTCTGGAGTGCTGATATAACCTTTAGATACCAACTATCTTCAAAGAGTTTCTCCAACACACATTCCCTCAAATTGACCCTCAAGGCTACTAGGGAGAAGGTTCATGGGATTAAATTGCAACATATAGACTAGCCTTTTGAACTTGATGAAGAAGGGTCCCTTTAACTACATCCAGAATTAGTAACAACCACCAAAGTGCATTGACTACACCAATGCACTATCCAGAATGTCTTGATTTAGCCGAAAGGTTAGTAGTTAAAAAAATGCCACTTGAGAACTAACAATGATTTTATAGCAATCTCTGCACCTCCATCCTTGAGGATAATGATGCTCTTGAAAGGGGAGGGAAAGGGTCCTCCTACCATAACTTCACTAATCTTAGGTACTTAGGAGTGGCAAAATAATGTACAAGGCCATCTTCTTTGAATTATTACCATTAGATATTTAGTGGGTAGTTAATGTAAAAGGGTCATGTTTATCAAATAAGGTCCACTAGATGGTCAGTACTCATTTATGATGGAACCAAAACTTGTAGGGTATTACTATTTATAGAATTAGAACTTAGAAGGCCATGTAATGTTTTGTCAACTGTTGTGATTGTAAATAAAGCTTTTCTCATAAGAGGTTGCCCCCACATAGAGGCCCATAAACATTGCTTTCTTTTTTATAAAATCATTAATACAAGGATTGTATTTTACATGTTTAATGTCATTGTCTCTTGTCACCGCTTTTTGGAATTTATATTTCTTTGAATATTTTGTTTGAGATTCAATTTTAAAGGTTTAAGGATCACTATAATAATGAATCAATGTGACCAGTCAATGATAACACATTCAAGCTTGATTTACGACCATACTTCTCTGGATTTCTGCGATCTAGTTGATAAATACTACTCTGGATTTATGAAAGCCATTTTTGTGATGATGCTTAACAATTGTGTTGGGATGAAATAACACCATACTTGGAACTTTATCCAATACTTAACGTAGAATCATTGCAGCCTTCCAATCCTCCCTTTACTTGAGCAATCAATTATGCAACCTAAACCTAGAGTACAGTTTGATCTTGAATTTAGCATAGGATAAAGAGATGATATCATTGACAGGAAAATTGGACACACCAGGAAAAATTCATTCCATAATTCAGAATCATGAAAGTAAGATAGTTCCAAGCGCAAGCCAACTATTTCACATTTGATCAATTGCAGCAAAAGTTTCCTCACTTTTTGATGTAATGGGATTGATTCTACTTAATACCCTCTAGGACCAATGCTAAAGGTGTAGAGACTCTGATTCATGCTCCAGTGCAATTATAGTAGATTCATGCCAGAACCCAGGCAAGTTCAGCCCCTGCACCCAAGCTTCTTCTCCTTCACTAGACATTTTCAGTGCCAGTGACCAACTCACCCCAAGCTTAACGCCTCCCCTACCACCAACATTCCTACAAATCCATGACAATAGCTCAACTCACCTAGTCAATGCTAGTCCATAGCCTAGTGGTCCCACATCAAACCTAGTGATCGATTTAGATTCAATTGGTGCCTAAAAAAGGTTGACCTAAAAACAGGTAACGAAGCATTGATCTACCTTGTGCTTAGTGCTCAGGACCTATTATTTGTATCCACTATGGATGACTCGATTAGGGCATTGATCAACGATCATTTAAATTATTTAGATATATATCATATCACCATTGTACTCTTTAAGCACACTCTCAATAATTAGTTATAGTGCAACTTACTTCACATCCTTCTTCAGAAGGATTTTGCACACAACTATTTCCTAGCTCTATAGTCATTGCTCCAATTTGTATTCCTTTCCACTAGGAATAGTGCTCTAAAAATTTCAGCGATATCTTCTTGTCTCCACATAGATGTTCATTGTGAGATGAATCACGATTGTTTATGTTTTATGCTACCATGCTTAGCTATCATTTCCTCTAATTTACTTTTTCTTGTTTAAGTTTCATGCAAATGTCAAACAAATTGTTCGCTGAGTTCACTACACTATGCATTGTTATTCCACTACACATATAACAACTACACTACTCTAATATTTCTCGCCTATGAAGTTCTAATTTTTAATAATTTTTTTTTTTTCTAAGGAAAACTCAAGGAATGCTTCCTCATATTCATGGAAAGCATCCCTAGTAAACCCATCAGCTCATTATTTAACATGTCCTAAAGGTTTTTGGCAATTAGCATTAGGGTTTTTGCCTTGACTCCTAGTTAGCATCAGGTTTTGAAATTTCTTGAATTTTCTTGAAAATCCAGACATGACTAGCTCCATATTTTGTGTCTAGCTCCAAATTTCCAGTCAGAAAATGTCAAAATAGATGATAAGTTATATACTGAGCCATTTCAGATCAGCTGTGCTACAAAAGTTCATGATAAGCACAAAAAATCTCAGTAGGGGATCAATTTGTTGTTATGCTCTCTGTCAGGATGGCTAACTGAACAACCACAACATAATTTTGCAATGCAAGGTTCATAGAGACATGATATAACACAAATGGGGTTCAGTTTTACAAAGCATAAAATTCGAAGCATAATAGAAGGCACCTGTAGTTCAGTTTTACACTGCAGAGAGTTGGTACAATGAATCTAGCTCTACACTTAATAAATACGACAAACTCCTTGACCAAGCCTAATTATTGACATTCAGGATGCTTGAAAACAACAAGGTATACATAAATTTCCAACATACAGAAATCTAGGAACTCAGAAAGAAACTCACCTATCATGCTAAGGAGAAACCCAAAGTCTATGCAAGAACATTTTTGCTGACCCAAAAAAGAAGGCAAAGGACTGCTGCCAAAGTACCTACCTTCTTTTCCAACATGATATATATGAAGGCATTGACATTAGCAATAACAAAAGCCAAATTTAGTACCATGTACTCGTTGAATTCAACCAAAAGCCTCATCTCTGCTCAAATTTTCGCGACATCAATCGTCAAATATGTGAGCAAAAATGGATATATCCATGAACGACAATGGACAGACAATCTAACTCCATTCAAGCACAATTTTAGGAAGCCTCATCATACTTGGAGTTTTAAGTTGGCTTAAGAGGGGAGAACTGTTTTGGTAGCAATATTGAAGTGTTTGATTATTTAAGTAGGCAATATTATGCAATTTCACATGGAACAAAATAGAAGACAATCAAGACAATACAAACACCTGTCATGCTAAATTGAGGCATCCTTGTAAAGGTTATCCAAAAACTATGTTCAATTGCTTGAGAAAGTACTGGAAAATAAATGAAAAAGTATAAGTTTGAAGTTTCAATTTAAGAACACATCCTACATAAATAACATTGAGGTAAGGGGAGATAAATTTTGGTTTGTGGGAGCTTGTTTCTGGGAAAACTAGTGTCTTGTCGAACAACTAGCCCTCTAGGTTTGGAAGCTACCCTAGAAACAATAGTTTAAAGCAATTCAATGATTTATCTATGTGTAACAGATAAGAGAAAGATAAAGGAACCAACCTGGAACTTCCGCTTAATCCCTTGCTTGATCTCTCTCCCCTTTGACAGAGCTTTCAACTCCTCCCCGTACTTAACCCGCTTGGAGAGTACCTGTAGAAACACAGTAACAAAGAACCATCAAAGCATCTTGATCTATGACAACATAAACATTATAGAATCAGATATGTAATGAACAAATGATAGCATTCACAAATGATAACATCCACAATTGCAATCATATGGAAGAAAAATTGAAGAAATTTATTAAATAGAAGGGAGAATTACAACCCAGTTGTTTGATCCAGCATCATCCTCCCAACATCAATCCATCTTCACCTCATGAAATAGTAAGAGCACACCAACAATACAATGCTTCTTCCTCAATTACAAACTATCAACACTTCCTTGCAATTCACAATATTCCATCCCCCAGATCTCTTAGATGAGGGATCCATTTATAGATGTGTGCAAGGGTGTGAGTCATCCCTGGGGTTTGATTAGTGTCATTCCACTTGTTAAAATTGGTTCCAATTGGAGATTTATTGGATCTCTTACTCATCCCTGGGCGAATTCAAAGAGGCAAGTGTCATAGGAGAAGTTTCTAGAAGATTCCATGAGCAACCACTTAGCAAACTGTCTTGGACATTTGTCCATCCTCGCCCATCGCACACTATAGAAGGCCTAATCATTATGCATCACACCTGGGTAGTGTAACACTCAGTATGCATCGCACTTTTCCAGTGGAGCAGTCAGTATGGTTCAGTTTAGGCCATTTCTGGATGGTTTCTCATGTGGAACTTTTGGGGAATGATGTAATCAGATGACCATGTTCTTTTAGGGTATAAAACAACTCTTTTAGGGATTGAAGATCCCTATTTTATCAACATATAAGTTTGGGGTTGATGTGCCCAAATATGTCTATAATAGTTGCCCCCTAAAGCATGAAGTCATAAATCTTAATGTCGGGTGAAATGCTTTATTGTGAGGATCCAAGGTTTCGAACTGGAAGGTGACCTGCATAAGTTACAATACAATACATCATTATAATATAATTTTCATGATCTATCTGAGGTAGGCATTCCCATGCTCAACTTTATAAGTTCATTTCATGTACATAGATTAGATAGTCGTCTGTAGATGTAAACTAGTGATTCTTCAGATGTAGAGTCATCATCCTTGGTTTGGATGACCATCTGTGCAGCGTCTTTGTACATTTGATGTTTTTATATCCTTGAATATATCGCAACCTAGATGGATGAAACTAGATCCGGGGTCTTCAAACTCATTCAATCTTAGCTCAATGTACAAGTCAATCCTTGTGAAGAGATGTTCTAAAGTCGAACATGGAAAGACTGATTACCAGCCAATAATGTGAGATGTTAACAGACACGAGAGGAATCACCGATAATGATAATGGCCCTCAACATACTACAGTACAATTCACGTGGTGTAAATATATGATCCGATGTCGAACACCACACAAAATCATTTGGTCGAAGGCCATTGATGTCAACCCATTGCCAGAAGTGAGAAACTTGCCATTGAGGCATGCAAGCTTCAAAGCACTGAAAGGGTTGTTTCTAAGTCAACTTCTTGGATAATGAGTTAATGTTGACAAGAAGCGAACTGTCGTAGGAGAGCCTTGATGTATCCCACATCTATGACACGAAACGAAGCAAATGATTTCTAGAGGTGAAAGTGATCTGACAATACAAGGTTCAAGAATGGCGGTCATGAAAAAATGAAGGTTGGAGGTATTGCAATGGATGAGGCATTAACTGGATTATGGTTTCTCAACTGAATGAATTCTCTTGAACATGTCGGCGACACTGATATGGATTGGTAGTGTTAACCCCAAAATATGGATGGTGTGAAAGACTAATGGTGAGATGACCAATGAACAGAATAACCCAACCTGACTCAATAATGGTGATGGAGTGAAAGTGTCATGTTCAAGAGTGACCTGCTACCATAAGTTCTTCAAGTTTTTTCCCGTTTTCCCCAATCATTGCTGACCAATACCTCTTTATTTTTTTCAAGCTTGAGGAGGATAACATATGCTTGTTCTATAATTTTCCCTTCAGGCAAACTTGTTGCTATCTTTTAATGAGTCTAGTGACAATGAAACTCGGCCTTGTCTAGAATGGACAAGTTTGTCGCTATTTTTTTAACGAGTTTAACGACAAGGATAACTTGGTCCTTTTCATGTTTAGAGAGTTTGAAAAGGGACAAAAAGAAAACTCCAAAAGTTCTTTTCATAAAATAATCCCTTAGGTCCAAAAAATATTAAAATAATACAAAAGGGATGACTTTTCTGATCACTTTAACGAGCCGAAAAAGACAAGCACTCGACTTTTTCGTAAGATAATCCCTCGGGTCCGAAAAAGTATAAAATCATACAAGAGGGATGACATTTCCAATCACTTTAACGAGCTAGAAAGGCCAATTTCTCGACAATCTTTTCATATTTAAGGAGTTTGAAAAGGTTTTAAAGGAGACTTGATTTTGAGGAACGAGTGGTGTCTAGGGTAGCAACTGGTTCTGGTGAATTTTAGAACTTCTCAAAACATGGTGAATTCTGTGAAGAGGCTGGCTAATAAGACCACTCATCGCAATTGTTCCTCAAAAAAGGGTAAAACAACCAAGTGAGAGTGTATGATTAGCCAAAGGGATGGAGGTGATGAGAGGTACACAACCAAGGCTCAAAAGGCTGATAGAATGGCAATCACAAAGGTTATTTAGCTGGTGGGTTCATTTTTTGACAAGCTTGAACCATGGGGGAAATATGCTTGGATTTGGTTTCATTTTTACATAAGCTTGAAACAAACAAACTATGCTTGATTTACATCCCTATAATTGACAGACACTCTAATCTTCCCTCTTTTTTCATTACAGGAACAATATTCGATACCCAATCAGTGAGAGGAACAGGGTAAATGAATCCAACACGTAAAAGTTTTTCAACTTCTGCTTTAATGGCAACGACTTTCTTCGAATGGATAGGTCGAAGCCATTGTCGTACTGGTTTGACATCTGGATACATCTTGATTTCATGTTCAATAATTCTTGAGTCAATGCCTAGCATTTCTTCATATGACCATGCAAAGACATCTTTGAATTCGCAAAAGAGAGCATAGTAAATCTCTAGTTCTGATGGAGAACAAGATTTGCCAACGTGAATATGCTCTACAACAATAGGTTTAGTCGAAATATTAATGGAGATAGTTTCTTCAACGTTGGACAAATTTCGCTTGGAATCTACTGTATTTACAGTATTTAATAAAAAATAAAAAACTGAAGGATGATTGAGGTCCCTTGAATAATATTTATTGTCATCTCGAAGGTGGGAACAATGGTGGTAATCCTCCCATGGTGTCTCTCCTATCATCATTGATTGGATGATTCCTTCATCTGTAGAATGTATATGAGACCAAGGATCGGAAGAGGTACCATATTCTAAAGACCTATCTATCCAAACACTCGTCGAGTGCTGATTCGGGTTTGCCGCCCAAGCCCAGAAAATTGATTTCTACAAAGGATCGATGGGGCTTGGTGGCAACGCCTCGTGATGATCCTCACTATCAAAATGGTCGAAACTCTTCTTAAACTTAGATGATGTAGAAGAGATCATTTGACAGGTTTCCACTGTGGCCACTTCCACGAAACCAGATGGAGGCGGGAGGGAAAAATTTCCCATTAGGGAAGGATCTTTTAGGAGACCTACTCCAAAATTTTGAAGCGATTGTGAACTTCCATGGATCAATGGAATGCTTCCAGTAGCTTGTGAATTGTTGGGAAAAAAGGTTAGTTAGTCAACAATTGTTATTCCACCTTGGAAGGGAAATGAAATCTTTCTAAAATATGTAGATACAACGGTAGCCATAGCATAAATCCAGGGCCTTCCCAGTAAGATATTGTAATCAAGGTTTCCATCAGTGACCTTGACTTCAATCTCTACTGTCTTGCCCCCCATTTCAACTTGCAAGTTACTTAAAATCCCATACGGAGTGTGTTGAAAAGTGTGCAACAAGAAATGCTTGTTGAGAATGCAACAAGATGATGGAGCTTAGTGAAAAGAGTCGCCTTCACTAAGTGGGCCTGCAAGCTATTTTTGGCGCAAGTCTATTTTTAGACATATGGATCATGTCTATGGATTGCAGGTTGCTGTTTAGAGATGATTGATCAAGTTGGAAAAA
>APFE030227151.1:79962-90808 GCA_000404065.3 Pinus taeda | reverse complement strand
ACCCCTCCTTTTTTACGTATATGATTGAATAAATTATAAATGAGTTTAATTGAATAATTTATTAACCTAAGAAAAATATATTAATATGATAAAATTGAATAACTAATATATTACAAGTAGTTATTCTATTACCTTTGACTTATTAATATTTTAATATTATTTTTAATCTAGCCGTTTTAGATAGTCGTTGATGGTCAACCCAGTCAACCTAGCCGTTTGGATGATCTGCTCTCCCTATATAATTGGCAACCATGATCTGACTCCTCAACTTGTCTTGACGATGAACCACACTAGTTGGTTTGAAACGCGTCAACAAAGGTTTCCTACATGTGATTTATGCCAAAAATCTTCTTAATAAATGTTATGGATCACATAAGCCTCAATTCAACAAGAAATCCCTATCTCGAGTTGTGGCATCCATGTCAACATATTTTTTAACATGCATTTTGCAAACTGAGTCAATTAACACTTCCAAGAAGAAACAACTCTCTACATAGGAAACCATGTCCCTTGATAACTTTGGTTGATGCAGGGACCTAGCATGAACCGAAGTGTCATGTTGGCCATGACAAGGCCATCCTTGGCTATCTACATGCACATACATGTTATATGTTATTATTTCTATCTCAAGGATTTGAACCATAACTTTTATAATGAAATGGCATTGGAAACTCCTCTTTTTCACAAATGAGGATCTTCGCTTCATTTCATTTTGTCCTCTTCTGTCCTCAGGGCCATATGAAAAATCATAGCTACATAAAATGTTTGAAAATTCAATACATATGAATCCATGAAAAATGATCGAGCACTATTAATACCAACATATAAACAATGAATCTCTAAAAAATTACACTTCATATCACAAGGAAGTAGTAGGCCTTGAGCTTGGGTGTTTATTTTTTACCCAGGTGAAAGAACATGGAAAATATGATCTTTCATACCAATCTAAATCCTCTCTAGAAAATATGATCTTTTTGTTAGGGTATTGCACTAGAAGGGAAATGATTGTTTCCCATTTGACTTGATTTACCATTTTGTGATCCAAGGAGTTGTTGCAACAATAACCCAGAATGTGTTGCACCAGTGACCCAACAAGTTGCCACAATGGTGATCCAGTGAGTTGCCACAACTGTAAACCAGTGAGTTGCTACAAAATTGAGCTAGTGTGTTGTCATAGTGGTAAATCAACGATTTGCATCAATGATCAACTAGTGAGCAGCCGCAACGGTCAAACAATGAGTTGCTGCAAGCATTAACAAGCGAGTTGCCGCAACAATTGACTAGTGAGTTGCCACAACAATTAGCCAATGAGTTGCAATCAAGTTTGGTGCTCTCCTAACCCTTGACAAGAAACAACCAGCTGTGTGTTCTCCTATTTCTGCTAGGGAATTGGTCAAACAATACAATATTGTCTGCATAAATAAAGAAAGCAACCCTTAACAACATTTCCTTTATATAATACTCTAAATAAATTTGGTTTTATTAATGTGGAGGATGAAGGGTTTTACAAATTTGGTTTTAGTAACGTGGAGGATGAAGGGTTTTACAAATTGGGTTTTGACCAAAACCATAAAAAAACAACAAAAAGACAAACATTATGCTTATAACCAGAGATGGAATCTTCATGGGTTTTGACATTTCTTATTTTGAACTTACAATATGAGCGACGTCGAACTTCATTGCTTGTGTCCCAGGTATAAATGTTTGTTATGATTTTACAGAATTGGTACAAAATTAGCGTTGAACATTAGACCGATATTTGCAATCTGATCAACACAAGCGGTTTCAATTTTCTCCGTCTAAGGGTGCATGGCCTTCAAAATGATCAAAGAGTGAATATAATTTATAATAACAAAGGCGGGAAAGTGAGGCTCTCCATTAGTTTGTTCAACATGTGAGGTTGTGTGAGTTAGGCGAGTCGTCATGTCCTAAGGGCGAGCATGCAAACGAAACTCTACAGACGGTAACTCCAAATGTGACGCAGACAGAGGGAGACGTATAAGTTGGAGATAGAAACACCAACAGTGACACAAACGGAGCTGGGAGTTTACATCTGGAGACGGAAGAGACCCACATCGTGGAGGGGTCACTGAAGGGCTTGGCCAGTGGCGATCAAGCATGAAACACGAAGAATGTTTCGTCGACCCATTAACTTACTTCATTAAATTTCACTTTGTTAAATGTTTGTGATGTTCCAAAGGGATCTTACTTCACCCCCATTGGAGAGAAACCATAAATACTAGCAATTGTACCGAGAGATGCAAAGAAACTTCGATGGGAAGGAGCGGTAAGAATGTGGAATGTAAAGGGATGCTTAAGAGAATATTGTTGAAGATCTTTAAAATAACCCTAAGTGGTTATAATTTTGGAAAGGTATTACAACTACCTGCCAACCATTTGGGAACACCATTTTAATCAATGTCTCTAGTAATTTCTCCCTCAAGTTGGCAATGAAATTTGCTTTGAGCTTCACAAAAAAACCCATAATTCTTTAGCTTCAGTGTCATAATTATTTTATGTGTGTGCACTTAGGTGCCCAAGTGTGAGGTGATGGAGAGCTTTCGTAAGGACAAACTTTTCCTTTCATGTTTTTTAGTGCGCTCTCTCTAATTTGTAATCTCTATCATGAGTTTGGGAAACGTTAATTTGATAATGGTAGTTTTATATTTCCTTACAATGTTTTGGTTTCCTATTTTACATATTTAAAGACCCATATAAATATAAAATATATCACAAGTTGAAATACTTTGTTCCACATACTATGCTTTCCATGCATCAATGGTATTCTCTCAAATTTTCCTTTCGTTGTTGGATAGATGAATGATTTCACTTGTGTATTCCAGGGTACCAAACCATGAAATGATATTTCCATGAACCCAATGCCTCATATGTCAATAGACAATATACCCTAATTTAATTTTTACACTTCAAATTAATTTTGGTTTGAAAAAAAATGTAGTTAATAATGTGGTGCGGTGGGTGATAATGCTTCCTACAGACTTTGTTTTTTTCGCATCTCAAGGAATTTTGCACATGACCAATGTCGAGGATTCATAATAACTTATCATAACGTATGCTTGAAATTATTGTCTTCTAAATAATGAAAAAAGAATTCCATTAAACAAAGAACAAATGCCCAACTATTTTCTGTTATGAACTCCCGGTAATGCCCATTGTTCTTAGAATGATTTTCCTTCCCGCAGCTCATTTTTTCTCTATAAAGATGCAACCGTTGCCAACAAAGAATTAACCCAAGGAATGCATTCTGACACACTTGAGAATTAATGCATCTTCTTGCATTCCTCCCGTATGGACCGGAACAAAACAGTTAACATATATCACTCACCAAAACTTGGAAATACAACTGCAATCAATTTCCCTGAGTTCCCTGATCATTTTTCCACTTCAATTGTTGTTGCTGCAGCAACTCCTGATGAAATTCCAACCATCAAGCCTTCCTGAAGTGTCAGCAACGAGGCACCACTGATTAGCGGCGGGATCGTAGGCTTCGATGGAGCTAAGATCGGAGTTGGGAGCCTTGCTGTTTCCACCCTCTGGATATGACTCCACCGATGAAGACACATAGGGCTTAGAGACCTGAAGTGAATAGAACTCTATGCACCTCTCCTCCACGCTCATTGTCATGTGTATATTTTGTGCGTATATATTCACACTACGTTTTCCCTTACCTGCAACACACGCTCTCTCCACCCTTATCAAACTGATCCACCCCGAAGGCCATGATGGACGACCTTGTCCCCACAGGACCCCCTGCCATGACTGCAAAAACAAAGCCAAAAGCACCAATTCCGCCGTCGAAGCACTCTCTCATTCGTTCACCTTATTGTCTATGGCGTTGCGGGAAGACGACAGACGACAAGAGCCACATAGTCATTCAGCTTCTTGTCCATGGCGCTGCAGGAAGACGACAGTTGACATGGCCATGTGGTCAAATACTATTGGATAGAGGAGGACGAAATTGACATGGCCATGAGGTCAAATACTATTGGATAGAGGTATTTTATTTATATGTGATATTTATTATAGATTATGTTGTTAAGAGAAACTTGGAAAAGTAGGTAATTCTTGGATTATCATTTTCAAAGCGTATTTATTTGTATAGATTTATATTAATCATGGATCTAGTAGGATCAAAAATGTATGTGTGTGTTGATTTTTGTGTAGCATCGGTAGGTATTCCCGCATGCCAAAGAGGTCTCAAAGTCAGCCTAAGAACATTAAAATTTAGTTTTAGGGCACCAATTCGACCCAACACATGAAAGGGCATGTCCCTTGGGTAATTTTACCCCCATTTACTAATATATATAGATGATGTGACATTTCATTTTCTTCACCAATAAAGAGCAACAAGCATTATTCTCGTGTGGAGAGCTAGCAAGCAAGAAGTTGCAACAAAGGATAAAGTATGTGGAGAGCAAAGGAAGAGTAGAAAGGAGTCGTAGCTAGCAAGAAAATAAGATTGAGTTTTTGTGGTTGATAGGAGGACCTAGGTAGATGCTTGAGGGGCTAACTGAAGGCATTAGGTAGGCACAGGGGCCACAGGGTTAAAAAATTAATAGCTTGACCAACGTTGATTTGCTGGAGTTTGACCAGGTTTGATTGATATTTTTGACTCGGATTTTGGTATATATTTCTAGACAAACTGGATTTATAAACCTTGTTGAGGAATAATTTATCCTAAAGAAAAGTTGTTGGGTTTTCTCCCAAGGTTGGGTTTCCCAGGGTAAAAATATCATCTCTATTGTGCATGGTTGTCTTTCTATGATCTTTACTATTCTACTACATTTACCATTGATATTTTCTATGTATAATTATTCAATGATATCAATGGCATGAGATAAATTGATTGAAGAACATTAGGTAGTAATTATTGAATCATAAAATTGTTTTTTACTGTGTACCTTGTAGAAAATTAAACATAGTATCATAGCCTTATTGAAAGAGCAGCCATGGAAGTCATTCCAGAGCCAGAGGGAACTGAAGAGAAATAAGAAGGATGGAGCCAAGGTTAAGGAAGATGTAGTACCTTTAAGGCCTAGGCCGAATTTTTTCATAAGGAAGCAACTCGGATAAGCTCAAGGAAGCATTTGAAAAGGTTCATACCTCATGAACCATGACAACAACGAGAAAGGAGTTTGAAAAGAAAGTGAAGGGATTTAACATTTTTGGTTAGGCCGTTCTTGAAGCTATTATGAATAGTCTTTGAAGCACATCTTCGAGTAGATATGAGATAAAACTTAGATCTAATTTAGACCTTTGTTTTTTTCCTAAACTCAGATTTGTTGCAACCCTAATTCAACCTTGTTGTAGCTCTATTTTTCAGCTTGTTTGAGCTTCGTTCTCGACCCTATTGCAGCAATAGTTAACCTCATATTTTGGCCCTGTGGAAGCCTTAGTCTCAGCTTGTTATAGGCTTATTCTTAGCTTGATAGGAGCCCTAATTTTTGACCTTTGCAACCCTAGTATCATCTATTTTTGGAGCATGTTTTGAAGCCTATCTTGGAGCAGTTTTGGAGCATAACTCGACATTGCCTTAGGCCTACTCTTGAAGATTCATTTTGGAGTTTTTTAAAGGCATATCTTAGATTTGCTAAAGATTATGAATTGATAACAATTGAAGAGAGGGTGTGGAAAATCTAGATAAGTTTATTAAAGGTGAAGGTGAGCACTCATTCAATGTTGAAACAACTGTAAAATTTTGTCATGGGGTTGGATATCATGAACATGCAATGTATGTTGCGAAAAAGGCTAAGAAACATGAATGGTATTTAAAGATCACTATTAGAGGATTTTGGGAATTATGATGAGGCTTTGGAGTATATATATAGCCTTGAATTAATTCAAGTTGCAATTACTATCAAGGAATATGTTGTGCCTCTAGGAACATGACAGGTTTCCAAGTTTCTCTTACAGATTTGTCAGAGAGATAGTCTACAATCCTCAAAAATTTATTTCCTTAATTAAGAGATAAGTACTTATAATCATATTTTTCTCCCTTGATTATTATTATTATTATTATTATTGGTTATCCTCTTGTCCTTGTACAATTTTTTGCTTGGTTATAATTTTTTCTTCCATGGCCTCTTGAATGGAGTTTCCAAAAAGAATGGGCACACTGTGGAGGTTTCCAAGGAAATGATTCATGCAATATATGGTAGCATTGATAAGTACAAAAAAAAATACTTGTAGCAAGAGGGTTCTCCCAGAAAGAGGGAATGGACTATGAGGATACTTTTTCTCCAATGGCCAGCAGGCCAGGTTCTTTTTCTTGAGGATAGACTAAGCAGGAGTGATTAATGACTATGAGGATACTTTTTCTCCAATGGCCAGCAGGCCAGGTTCTTTTTCTTGAGGATAGACTAAGCAGGAGTGATTAATGATCAAGAGGGATGATTGTACAAACATATAAGATTGTGATAAATGAATGGAAGAGATTTCATTTTTGAGGGAACAGACAATTAGGCAAAGTCGAAGTATAAACCTTCCAAGAGGATGTCATGGGTTGAGACTTTTAAACAAGATGCTCAGATATAGGAGGTCTCTAGGAGCTATATGCCTTTTATAAAGGGATCATGCTTGAAAACTGAGTATGCTTCAGTGACAAATGGAGTAATAATGGTAAGAGGATTTGTTTCCATGACATAGGGAGTAGCCAAGATTGCCACATGAGAATTTTCTTCAATGTAAGAGGGAGAACCCAGTCAGGGTGATTAGAAAACAATTGTCGTGATGGATCCAGTGAAGGAAGATGGTTAGTTTATGGTTGAGCCAAGGAATTCAAAGAAACATATGCTAAGGAACCAATGTGGTACAGTTGGATATGGTTTGAGATATGTCTCAAATAGTGAAGTGAGTCTGCAGGAATGTACTAATTATAGAATTTGATAGAATTGCAATTGCTCAAGAAATTTAATCTAAAATCAAGAGACACAATTCTACTCTACTAATATGAAAAATTAAATTCACAATTTATAACAACATGCATAGGCATCCAATAAGAAAAACCATAAATACATAATGATTTCTAGGGTAACCCAACAAGGAAGAAAAAACCCTCAAGCCTCTTTGCATTAATCAAATGAATAGAGAATTTATTACAATTCCTAGCTCCAACTCTAAGTTCAATCTACAAAAGAATAATTATTCTCTCTACTCAATGAAAAACTTTAGCCAACACTTAACCAAATATTAGCTCACTTAGCCTCCTATTTCCTTGCGCAAATCTTGAGGAAATTAACCCCTATTTTTTAGGAATTTTCCTCCAATTGATTGTGTAATTCCCAAGGATTGATCATCTGACTGCATGCAACACCTGTACAGTAAAAATAGTTTACAACTGCTTGTTACACTACCTTGTCATCTCCACTTCAACTGAGGAACTCAAATTCTCTGCATGCACTAGCTATTTTAGGTTGATTGATCAATTAGCTTTGAGTTAGGCTACTATCCCACTGCACAACTGATCTAAAACTAACTCTAACAATAATTAGAGGTCAGTGAACTAAATACATTGAAAATAACTAGATTGGATTACTAAAACTTAGCAATCACACATGCGAAACTGAACTGCAAAACCTATAACTCAAATTTACTAAGCTAACTAAGTGAAAAGAGCCATGTCACATGATTTAACTTCCTCTAAGTTGTCTTGTTGATGTGGAAACTCGATTTACTCAATTTGGCTAAGGCTATAGTCAAATTGAGCCTTTCTCGCTACATTTTCTTAACACTCCCTCTTAGCAAGAAAGGGATTTTCCACCACCCCTATCCTGCACCTATGGAATTTGAATTTACCTCTTGACACTGCCTTTGTCAAGATGTCAGCATCTTTCTCCTCAGTTGGAGTGTATTATAGCAACATAATTCTCCTCTACATATAGTCCTACAAATGATGATACTAGATATCAATGTGCTTGGACCTGTCATGAAATAATGGATTCTCAGAGAGCTTAATGAAACTTTTATTATCACAATATATCACTATCGGATCCATCTCTTGACTAAATATTCCCACAAGTATTTTCCTCATCTAGATTTCTTAACATGTTGCTTTACTTGCAACCATGTATTCAACATTTACTGAGATGAGCACCACAAACCTCCGGTTCCTATTGTACTAGGAAATAGTTGCAAACCCAACAATGAAGATAGCACCTAATGTAATTTTCCTGTCAGATGGAATTCCTGCCCAATCTGCATCAGTGAAGCCTTTTAGCTTCACTCCCTTTGTCTTTCTGTACCATAATCCATACTGGGTAGTGCCTCTAAGGTACTGTAACACATGCTTTACCGCCTTCAAATATAATTTGGTAGGTGTCACCATAGCTTGGTTGATTTGGTTGAATTCATAGCACATGTCGGGTCATTTGTTTACAAGATACGTTATTGAACCCACAAGATACCTATAAATGGTAGCATCAACTTCCTCACCTAAATAAGCATACTCCTTCCTCTAGTTTGTAGCTAGAGGTATGTCCATGAACTTAAAATTCTCCATGTGAAATCTCTGACTTATCTCGGCAATATACTTTCCTTTAGACACAAACAATTCACCATCACCCTCCCATACTTCTAACCCAAGGAAGTAATGCATGAGGCCAATGTATTTCATCTCAAATTCCCTTCCAAGATGCTCTTTGCAAGAGCGAATCAATTGCTCATCACCAGTCAATATTAAATCGCCGAAATACAAAACAAGAATAAACAACTTACCATCTACCATAATGTGATAGAGGTTTGCATCTGCTTTGTTTTTGGTGAATCCCAATCCACTAAGATAATTTTCGATCTAAGTGTACCATGCTCAGGGCGCTTGTTTGGGACCATGCAATGCTCTCTTGAGTCTGCACACATGCAAATCTCAATCATATGTCTCAAATCCTCCTATCTACTCTATGTAAATTTCCTCCTCAACAACATCATTGAGAAAGGCGGTCTTCACATCCATCTGGTGGATTTTACACCCTATCTATGCAACCAATGCTAGAATGGATCTAATTGAGTAATATCTTGCAACTGGTGCAAAAGTTTCCTCATTAACTAGTCCCTCTATTTGAGAAAATCCTTTGGCCACAAATTTGGTCGTGTACTTCTCGATGCTCCTATCCACTACATGCCTCACTTTGCAGATCCATCTTGAACCAACCACTGATTTCCCTTTTAGGCTCAACACCACCTCCTATACATTGTTCTTCATGATGGATTCACATTCTTCCACCATGGAATCAACCAACACTAGTTTAGAAAATACTTCCTCAAATGAAGAAGGTTTTGTCTCAATGAGCTCTGTCATGAGAGCCATGTACCCAATGTACCTACTAGGTGACTTCCTATACCTATGATGTGATGTGGGGGCTCCCACATTCTCCCGTGCATCCTACAATAATCTATCGACTTCTTTAGTTCTCTTTCTCCTCTCTTTGGAAGATTTTGGGTGAGTGGGTGCCTCCACCCCACCTCCTGTCTACTCCTCTGCATGTGGCTACTCCACAACCTCCTCAAGATTATCATGAGGCTCCTCCTTTGGAGCTATAAGCTCCTCCTCCATGGGATACTCATATCTCGTTCCAGAGAGCATCTCATAGCCTTGTCCTCATCGAACTCGAAATCTCTCCTTACAAATATCATCCTCAGCAAAGGAAAATACATTTGGTAATTGTGTGGAGTTTCGGTGTATCATACAAAAACTCCCAACCCTATTGTAGGATCAATTTTCTTCCTCTAATCCTTGGAGACATGGCAATAAAATGAAGCTCCAAAAATTCTGAAATGAGAAACATCAAGGTTTCTCTAGAGAAAACTTCCTTTCAAGTGATCATACCAAGTATCCTATGAGGACTCTGGTTCTGCAAGTATATTGTGGTGTTGCATGCTTCTGCCCATATTAGATGTAATGGCATCCCCTGATCATGCACCATGGCCCTTGCTACTCCCACCATGCTCTTGCTCTTCCTCTCAGCTATCCCATTTTGTTGTGGATTATGGGGTGTTGTCAGTTCTCTTTGAATACCTTCTTTCGCACATAAATCCTTGAGGGCATGCGAAACAAATTCACCTCCATTGTCACTCTTGAGAGCCTTCACCTTGATTACTAAGAAATTTTTCAAAGATGATCACATTATAATTCATTTGTCAATGCATTTCAAACCATCCAGTGTGGTTCATCGTCAGGACAAGATGGAAAATCAAATCTTGGGATCAAATTAAATAGACAGAGTGTGATGTAGAGACAAATAATTATAATGGCTAGAAAGTAACGATTAATTTAAAATGAAGAAAAATTATTTGTTAATAAGGGATAATTTCATAAATT
The DNA here is from genome assembly GCA_000404065.3 of Pinus taeda. Classification (NCBI taxonomy): domain Eukaryota; kingdom Viridiplantae; phylum Streptophyta; class Pinopsida; order Pinales; family Pinaceae; genus Pinus; species Pinus taeda. Next base: position 80,475 of record APFE030227151.1, on the reverse strand, counting down.
AAATCATAAAATTAAATTAAAAATAATATTATATAAATAAAATGAAAATAAAAATAAAGTAAAATGAAAAAAGGACCAACTAATTATATGTCAAACAAAGGATGACCAAAATTAATTAACAAATAATAAATGAGAATGAGAATTAATAAAAAAAAAAGGGAGAGAAATCAAGGCCAACCCTAATGACTAAATTAAAAATAACAACTAATTCTCTCGTTAAAATGAAGAAATAATATAAATATCAAAAGAGAAAGTGAAGATTAATAAGTAGGGAAGAGACTTAAAAAGAAAAGAAAAAAAGATCTAAATAATTAAGGAACATAAAGTCAATGAATAACGATTGAACTTCTTTTTATGAAATAATTAGGAAATAAAGAAAAAGCCAAAAAACCAATTCCAAAATTAAGATTAAAATAAAGGAGTTGTCTATAATGCGACTTTTTGGAGATTTCAGTGACGGAATCCGGCGGAAGAAATGAGGTTAAATCTTGATTTTTAGCAGTTAAAATGGTT
>APFE030227151.1:40892-79942 GCA_000404065.3 Pinus taeda | reverse complement strand
GTATCTTCTCTTATTGTGCATATCTCTCAAACCATGAGGGCTCTCGTGGCATGCCACATACCAATGGAATCTATTTGATGAGAAGAATCCAATGACAATGGTTTTGAGCCTAAGATCCCCGATCTTCATCCCCAAATGTTTCAACAAGTGTGGGGCTCCTTGGATGTTCTAAGGGCATGGAGCTTCCAATTTATGATAAACATTAAGAGCGTTCAATCCCTGGCATTGGCATCAATGGCAACGCCATTCAAGAATCTCCCCCTTTGTCATTGATGTCAACACATACTTTCCCTGCAATCATTACTCCCCTTGTCTTCATGCCTCGATCTTTCTTTTCCTGACTTCTCTCCCCCTTTGACATAAATGGAAAAGTGTTACTTATTATAAAAATAGAGAGAGCATATTATGACACACACAAATCATTTTCATAATTTTATTGATCACAAAGATTACATATATATGTGATACAAATTACTGATTTCAACAAATCTAAATCCTAAGAAAGTGGAAACAACTCATACACATGGAAAACAACCACATCTAAAATAACACCTCAGAATACTCACTAACAATTTGTAATGCACATGGAACACATGACATGGAAGCATTACTTCCAACACCCTCCCTTAATGCTTACATGGAAAAAAATGAAAACACATATTACAACAACAAAGATAATCTATGTCTCACTGGTCTTCATCAGCACTCACATCCACTCTGGAATATGGAAAACACCGCTCTTTTACCACCACATCTTCGAGCTATCACTTGGCCTCCATTTAAAATGTAACCACCTCTAACCATCATTGATGAACATTGCAAGATCAACAATGTTGACACCTTGGCTCGTCGGGGCTTCCGCGATAAGAGTCGTTGTGTAATAAACCATCCTATGGACCAACCATCATTTGTCGGATATTTCACTTTCAGCTATACGTCAGTTGCTCGGATGGAGGTCTGGATACTGAATGTGTTCAAAAGTTGATCAAACAACTTGACCTTACAAGAATTGATGTTTTGGACACCGGGGCTTCTAGTTTAAGAACCACCAACCCTTTTTATAACCATAATTGAAAGAAATAGAAATCTACTTGACAAATAAATTTCACAACTACAAACTCATTAATCATCAAACTATCAGTTGCCATTCAAGCATAGACAAGTCACCATGTCCCTCCTTAGCATAGGTCAAAAGTTGTTCATCTGGTTCAATCTTTCTCTTGGAGTTTTTTTGTCTTCACAAAGCAACATTTGTTAGAGTGGTCAATTCCAACAAACTTACACTGACATATTGAGTTGACCAGACTCAATATGTTTAAAATGCAAACTCCAAAATTTGAGATCGGGACAAGATTGCCATAGAAACATCTAATGCAATGATCTCTTCTCCGTAGAAGCGAAAATTGAGATCCGCCTCCAACTTTAACTTTTTTTACATATATCATTGGCCACTTGAAACTCCTCTACCCCAAATCTCAGATCCAGATCTCAAATCCATATCCATGCAACAACATGTACAGTTCATGGGCATGATTTTGCATATTTATAATATGATGCATGAATTTAACTCCTTTGCACGATCCGGGTAGATAACACAAACAAAACTTTACAAATAGCAAGATAATGGAAAGATCTGACGATGCTTGAAGAAATTGCAAACAAACAAACATATCTACACATATAAGATCACACAAAAAAATTCACACACTAAAAATAAACTCTCACACATCTATACTAATACGTATATAAACAATAACACTCAAGATCCCTCAAATATCCTTGGCCCTCTCTTGAGGGAGTCAAGCCAGAATAGGCTCCGATGCCATATTAGAAAAATAGAGAGCGCACATTATGACACACACAAATCACTTTTAGGTTTTTATTGATCACAAAGGTTACATATATATAGGATACAAATGACTGATTTCGACAAATCTAGATCCTAAGAAAGTGGAAACAACTCATACACATGGGAAACAACCACATCTAGAATAACACCTTGGAATACTCACTGACAACTTGTAATACACATGGAACACATGACATGGAAGCATTACTTCCAACATTACTCTCCCTAACAAATTGCCTACTTCCTATAACATATCATTGCTCCCCTTGACGAAATGACTTCCACTCTCTTCCTAAAATGCTTTGTCTTTCATGACTTGTCATAGCTTAGACCTTTTACAATTTTGATATGCAAACCTACTACTCCTCAAACTGACTAATCAACCCACAATGTTGATGACTGCTTCATATCTTCCATTTGTCAACCTGTTAAGGATAGATCTTCAAAAGTGCAACTGCTGCTACGTAGACTCCCCCTCTTCAATAATCATAGGGAGTCAACAAGATATATTCTTTAGAATAATGTGTGAACCAAATCTTTGGCTAGATCAACTTGAATTTTGACATCTTCCATTGGAGATTCATCACGATATTTTGACCTTACAAAACCTGACAGCATGACTACAAAGACTTTTCTATCCACTTGATCTTCTTGCTTTTGTTTTCTTCTCTAGACCTTCTTGTACCGAATGTTAGGGCTAGAAGATTCCATCTTGAACTTGCAATTGTGACCTATATGTCCATAGTTGTGGAATTTGTAACATTCAATGTTCAACTTGAATGATTGATCCAATGCCATATAGTTTCTGTTGACAAAGTTTGTTTGAAATATGTCTTGCGATCTTGTAAGCTTGATTCTAGAGTTTTGATAATGCCTTTGATAATTAATCATGTTATACATATTGTAATTCCTAGCCATATGCCCAAAGTTAGAACATGAAAAGAAATAACCATTAAACATACTAGGGTACCTAAATGAGATGGCTTGTATAGAAGGTCTTATGAGAACGTTCCTTCCTGGATGGGATACAACCCTTTGATGGTCCTTGATTGCTTCAAAATTTCTTCCTGGAGCTACAACATTTAAAACTTTCTCTTGTCCTTTATTTGACCTTTGAGGAAACTGGTTGTCTTTTCTCTACGGGGTCTTAGAGGTTTCCTCTCTTTTAGATGACAATTCTTCAACATAACCGATACCTGTTTTGATACATGGAGATCTATGGAAACTGAGAATATCATCTAATGCTTTTTTTCTCTTCATTTGTTTGTTTAATGTATCAACTTCCAAATTTAAGGATACAATTTCCTCTTCTCATTTCATGCAATCCTGTTCTTTCTTTTGAATATGAAAATTATTTTCTTCTTCGATTATTTTGACCTCTTCAAGCTGGACCTTCACACAAGTGTTCTCTTCTTTCAACTGGTAACAAATAACGTCTTCAACCATAGATTTTTCTTTGAGATGACTTGTTAGATGAACAATTTCTTGTTTCTTTTTATTGATGATATGATCCTTGTTATCAACATATTGCATTTGTTCCTTAAGCTTTTTAATCTTTCCAATATCTACATCAAGTTCATGTTTATTTTGATCGACTTCTTCCTTGAGCTTGTGATTTTCTTCCTTTGTGATCTTCAACCCTTTCAAAGCATCGATTAATACATTTTCCATGTCTACTTCCTCTTCTTTATATTCTTCCTCATTGTTAGAATATTCCATATGAGAATCTACTTGACTTGAAGCATGATCATTATCATCTTTGTCTTGACCAACATGATCTTAACCTACACGAAGATTTTGAATTCTCTTCCAAAGATGTTTGGCAGATGAGAATCACCCTACATTGGTTTTCATAGAATCTAGCAAGACACTTAAGATGATACTCATGGCCTTGGAATTGTATTTTCTTGCTTTATTAGTAGAGACATCTCCATAAACAACAAAATCCCATACATCATATCCAATAGCTTGTAAATAGGTTTCCATTTTATCTTTCCAAAATACAAATCTTGATTCATTGAACAAAGGAATTGGACCAACTTGTTTCTCTTCGTTAGTTGTAATAGGTTTTGAAAGATTTTCAATACCAAGAACTTCCTTTGTCTTCTTTGAACATTTAGCAACTTACTTCCTTGGCTTCCTTATATTGATTCACGTGAGATCTACCTTCCAATTGTTAAGTTACAACTGAAGGAACCCATTTTGATACCAATTGTTGGATATACTGAGAGGGGGGTGAATCAATATTTCTTCAATTAGTAATTTTAACTTTTAAGAGCATTAAAAATTATTGGCATTAGTTAAACATAAACAATCATTAACACCATTCAACAATTGACATAATGAAAACAATAAACACCATATATTTTTAGGTGGAAAACCTTCCCATATAAAAACCAACGAACACTTCTTAATATTTGTCTTCGATAAATACATTATTAGGAAGCTCCAACTTCCATCATTTTCAACTTTAACTAAGGGAGGCTCTAACCCTATGGTTTGCAGGCTATAACCTGATTGATGCTCCAAAACCTTGTTTACCATATGCTACTGGAAGGACGCTCCAATGCCTAGATTTATAGGCCTCGACCTGAAGGATGTTTCAACACCTTGTTTATTAGCTTCTACTTGATGGATGCTCCAACACCCTACATAGGCTCCAAATTGTCCTCACACCATCTTACCACCTTGTTCAACAAGAAACCACTTGCCCTAAAATCCTCAACCTTTATCTCAACACGACATACTGCATTTCATATATTTTCATATTGTATCCCTTATGCTCCAAATCAATATAAGAAACTATTATACACTCTTTGTCAGTCAATTCCACCTTTGCTCCAAACAATGCACTACTTAACATCTTTGCAACAATGAATTGTAAGTCCATATTCAAATATGATTTTTTTTGGCATATTGCTATACCACCTTTGTACTTTCACTACTGCTAATATACCACTTCACTGCCTCAAGAAACTATGATACTCTCTTTGTCAGTGAATTTTGCCTCTGCTCCAAACAATTCACTGCTCAACATCTTTTCAACAATGCATTGTCATTCCAAATCAAATATGATTTTTCTTGGCATATTACTATACCACCTTTGTACTTTCACTATTGCTAATGTACCACTTCACTACCTCTGCATTTGCCCAAAATTCCACAACCAGACTAATCTCATCATACAATCTACAAACATAGCCTATAACTGCAATCAATGTCATTGTCATAAGGTCATGCACAAGCCATAGCATCATAACAGTTAGTTAGCATCTACTCTTATCATCAACATCTAATCCAACAACATATCCAAGCAACCTTCACTGCCATTAAATAATTCAAGTAAGTCTGCAAACTCTAGTTAAGTAAGTTAGTATCACTATAAATCTTGCCACTAGTTAGCTCTTGATAGACCCTTATCAATTCTCATTTGAATGTCATCAACCATATGGTACTGTAAACCCTACTGGCATAGCACTTGCGTATAAAACTTTATCAATCTTGTTAAACATGTAAATCCTATGTATAACACATCCTCGTTGTCCAGTGTCAAACTCTAGCAAACCAATCTTTGTTTCAATATCATTAGTACATCCTTTTAATGCTCTTTGGTATAGAAATAATGTTATGTATATATAAGACTCAAATAAAAATTCAACAATCAATAGTATTGCTTATGGCATTAATCTATCATCAAACCCTTAGCAACTTTGTTCAAAATATAGACTTGCAAAGTGACTTCTACAATATGAGTCTTCATATTTATCTCACTATTTAACATACTTTTCTCAATCTCAAGGCCAGGATCTATATAACCATGTAATAAATCCAAGCACTCTATCAATGTTATTGTATAAAGACTACAATATAAACTGGCAGTTCACAATAGATTCTATAACAACTGCAATATATGCGAAACAAATTACGTAGAACCATACAATTAAAACTCAAAACTTTATATATCTCAGCCTCTGCTCTAGACTGCCCTCGACCTTAGAGAAATTTTAAGAGTGGTTAAGCCAAAATGTCTCTAGATATGTGTCAGAGGGGTGCATTTAGTTCCTACAAAAAAATTTAGATCACAAGAAAAGAGCCATGCCTAAAGATGTAATCCAAAAACCCAAGACTTTGATCTTTAACACAAGATGATCAAGATTACTTCAAAGCCACAAGTATGTATTATATCAAATTAGTGTTCAAGCCATGCCTTAGAGATACATTGCAAACATATTTAAAACAAGACAAAAACCTTGCCAAAGAATACAAGCCATAACCCCAAAGACTATTTAGATATTCAACCCTGCTTTAAGATTTTCAGGAATCCACATTAAGCCACAGAAATATCACCATGTTTCTTTCACAAGATGAGCATCGAACCAACTTACCAATGAGGGGAGAAAAAGGCCTCATTTTATAGTTCTTAGGATGACTAGCCGAACTAGAGAAGGAAAGAAAAAATATTTCAAATTGCAATTTGGAGGGATATTCATATTTTGAATTTCAAATTTATGGAACCAAAAAAATTTCCCTCTAATTTAGAACCATAGACAAATTCAAATTTACTTTTCCCTCCAAGATTTGGACCAAGTATATTTTGAGAATAACGTTTGACTTGTTAATTAAACTTTCTCAATAAAAATTATCCTCCTTTTTTTAGCTATTGTAGTATTGCCACATCATCACATTATGGGGTTTTTGACCACAATGAGGGTACATCATCCTTAATTGAGCATATCTCTCAAACCATGAGGGCTCTCGTGGTGTGCCATATACGCTAGAATCATATTGATGAGATGAATCCAATGAAAATGGTACTGAACCCAAGATCCTTGATCATCATTTCCAATTGATTCAACAAGTGTGGGACTCCTAGGGTTTTCTAAGGGCTTGGAGCTTCCAATTGATGACGAATATTAAGAGTGTTTACTCACTAAAGTTGGCATCACACCATTCAATAGTGTGTCCCTTTCTCACTCAAATTGTGTCTCCAAGAGCCCCATTGATTTCCTCTTATAATCTCTCATTGACAAATCAATAGCGACGATCTAATCATAATCGTTGGCTAAGATCATCTTAACCACATCGTCAATTTTCTAGAAGTTACTAGAGACAAATCGACTTGTCTCAATTAGTAATAATTAATTAACCTATTTTCCCGAGTTAGACTTAAGAAAATAATTAAAAACTGATCAATAATCTAATTAATACATTTTCCCTTATAAAAATAAACTGAGCTTGGAGATAATTATTCCAATTGAGTTCCTAGCCTCATTGACACCACTTGAGACTAGAACACCAATCCAAGTTACAAAAACTAAGAGGTGGTTGGTTCCAATTTCAAGTTGGTTTAGCATCTTTTGGTTTCATTTCGCCATGCTCTTATAAATTCACCTTCCAATGCATCCTAGACAATCTTGTAGTTTCTCATAGTCAATGTTCACATGATTATGGAGATTGATGTTAATAGTTTGCTTAGGAAATGGATGTAGAATGAAATCATTTTTCTCCTATTATATGATATTGGTTGTTTATATTGCTTCAATTAAAAAGCTAATGAATTAAGCACAGTAGAATCCAAATTCCAAGTTAAAATTTTGGCACAATCGACATTGGGATGGGCTACTAGAACTTTGTTTTCATAGTCCCTTTTGTTGTCTCTACCTATCCAAATAAAATGGCTTACATATGCTTTGTTCATTGATAATGATATGGAAGACAAATCTTTTGTTCTTTACATGTTCATGTGGGTATTGTTGGTGGTTTGAATTTGAAGTGTAATGAGGCAACATATCCCCTCAATAACCAAATGTTTATTTAATTGTTTTTTTTTATGTGAAATGAGGGTGGAGTGCATTGTGTGCATAAGAGAGCATATCTCTAATTAAATTAATGATATCCCAATGAAAGAATATGTATACATTGGTTGAGTTTGGAAACTAGCTACATCACATTCTGTCAGATATTTAATGCTCTTTCCATCATCCCATTGTTCGCAGCATTGAACTTGGAGGGTTGTTACTTAAATTTTACTTTCCTAGTGGTTTTACATGAGTACCCTTTGAATTTTCTCTTTATTTATGTGGCTAAGAACTTCCTCACTTGTAAAATTGAAGGTTAACAATTGTTCGAGCACACCTGTAACACCCTCCTCCCACAATTACCCTAGTTAACTGGTCGGTTGGGGTAAACATGTGACAAGAGGCTACTGTGATGTGATTAAACTCCCCATGTAAAGTTAAGGAAGTGGAATCAACAAAACCAAACCAAACTGACCTTCCACCCATGCTACAAAACATTCAGGAACCAACCAACCCTTCCAGATGACCAACCTATGAGGAAACTTGGCATTTTACTGATCTCGACCCCAAGTCACTCCCATGAAAAGCCATGCATGTGACATGTTGAGAAATATAAAGGGCTTGAGATATTGATGATTTCTCTATCTTGATAATTGCTTGTGAAGTAATTTCATTCTTTAGTCAATTTAAACAAGATATTTTATATGTTAGTGATTATTAACTTCATCCACAAGCTACCATGCATAATACACAAAAGAACGCTAACACAAGACATAGGCAATAGCCATGGAAAAACCTCTCCAAACCTAAGAGGAAAACCCACGGTAATTCATCTTATAATTTCTTCACTTGACAAAATTTCCAAGACTAATACAAAGACCCTTTGACCAAGTGACTCCAAGATCAAGGCTAGAATCTTCTCTTACTGTTGTCCTCTGATTTGTTGCAAGATGAATCATATCTACAACTTGTAGATGGTAGGCTCGGCTCTCTTGTCCTCTCCTTCTTCCTCCTATCTCCTCTTGCATGCAAGAGATCACTTATTAAGTTGTTGTCTTCGAGACCTTCCTCAATACAATATGACTTCTTGACTTGGATTGTTCTGTTGCTATAACTACAGTTCTGAAGATGATACTTCTCCTTAGAACGTGAGATCTTACAAATACTTAAAGCCCCTTTTATCCCTTCGCATGACTTGGGTCTTTCCTTTGATACACAACTAAGCTCTTTCAAACTTGCATCAATCTGCTTTCATGAGGAATACACAAGTCCTTCATGCAGCCCTAAATATGACCTATACCCTTGCACGTGTGGAGGATTTAGGGCTGTCCTAGCCCTCACAATGCCTCATTTATCCTATCACTGTTCCTCAAATAATTCGTCCATTCAGATAGACTCAAGACCGAGTAATTTTCTTGTCAAATAGGGTAGATAGATAGATGCCCTAGATTCGTACGTGAGAGAGTATCCTTGCGGCTATCCTTTATGTGGCTCTTCTTCCTGCGACTCCTTCACCCTTACCTCGCACTTCTAAATAGTCTTATTTGCACAAATATGGAGACCAAATTCATTGTTGTGATAGTGCATCCGAATATATGAGGAGAGGCCTTTATTTATAGTGTTTGAGGGTTGTTTGTTACGCCAACATAGCATGCCTCTAAGCCAATGTGAATGTGATATGAAGCCGACATGAACACTCAAATATAAATATATATTTATGCTGAAAATACATTGTTTCTTCTATATTCATTTGGAGGGGTCAATTACTAGCCTTTTGTTCTTGACCTTGAAGTAACCTTGCACCATGATTTTGCCCTTGATCTTCGAGTCATACATTGTACATATTCAAGTGTAACCATTTACATCAATGACACAAACCTATCACCTAGCCTAGAGCTCATAATGAGAGCTACAAAAGCAAATACATTTTTTAGCATGAAACCCATGACTCAAATTCACAAAATATTTTGGTAGATACAATTTCCATCATTTAGATTGGAATGTGTCATTATGAAGACCGAACCTAGTTACACTTTCTTCAACACTCCCTCTTAACTAGGGAGATATTCATACATACATGGTCATTGGAAATATTTTCAAGTGCACAGAAGAATTCTCATAAGAAGTTTGGATTTGCAATCCATCTGTTATAGCATCATTTCAACCAACATTGTTTTCACATAGCAATGCCTTGACTAATAGCTCTATCTCTCATTTAGATCATAGCACAATGTTGGAGAGACCAATGGCTGATAAACACACATCATCATTGTCTCTCTTAGGGTCATACTCACCCGGGTGTTCTCCGAGTATGCCCTACTAGGACTATTCTCATCTTGGGTTCCCAGTCCTCAAGAATATCGGTCCTCTTGCCCACTCTTATCTTGGATGCCCTACCACATCCCCAAAGAGTGTTAGATGCCAAATGATTACACAATCCTCCATTCTTTCTTCCAAACTAAAGACAAGAATGTCATTCCTAACTCTCCCTCTTAAACCAAGGATGTGTTCCAAGTTTCTCTTTACTCATAAACTTACTCATGCTCCTTTAACTCATGGGAATCTTCTAGAGCTTCCTTTGAAACAGGGACTCTATCATTAGTACTTTATAGGGTCTCTTAGTTGACTGATAATCCAACACCTTGATGTCATCAATTTCTTCATATGGAGGGTTCGGGCATCCATCACTTTCCTTCATCATGTCATTCCTTCTTTCTTGGAAAGTATACTCCTTGGATCTACATATGGGGCTTTCTTCATAGGGCCATCTAGCTCCATCTCCCTTTTAATGGTGATTTCTCTAGATCACGAGGTACATAGTTGTGACATCATTCACAACTCTTCTTACCATGGCCCTGCACACATACCCAGACTTATCTAAAAGTCAGAAACCAAAAAAAATCACATATTACATTTTACGTGATGGCCTTTTCTAGTGACATCTTCTTGTAGGTATCAACACCCTGCATATATGTTGACACATCTCCATAGATATTTGTGGTCAAGGGTCTTCAACCTTTTTAGAATTTTATTCGAGTCTCCATATCTTTCTGGGAGATTTCCTCATCAAATATTCTTAGGATGTTGACTTATTCCTTCCTGGTTGCATATTTCACGATCTCTATCATCCTCACATCTTTCATTCCCAAGAACTTCCAAACAAAGTTCCTTAATTGTAGTCAACTACCTCATACTCCATATGAGGACATATTATGTTGATTTCATCTTTAAACCTTTCAGAGGAGGAGATCCTTTTTCTCTTGATCATGCTTGATCCATGCTACCTGAAACCATGTGACATGATATTATAATATTAAACAAAAATATACATACCCCATTTGTCTTGAATCATACCATGATTCTTGCAGTGGACTTCTTGAGGGATATTTAACCTACAACGAAGTTGAATGGATCCTTACAGGTTTTCTTGGTACCATCATTCTGACCTGGATTCTTTACAAAAGATATTTGCCTGTAGAAATTCTTCAAATATTTGGAGAATCAATATGTTCTCATATTATAATTTCCTACTCATAACAATTTCATTTCTACCTAGAATCCTTAGATAAAGAAATACAATATACATTAATCATAACCATTAACAGTATTTCCAAAGGATTCAACATATCCTCATTCATCAATTATTCATGAATCACAACATGCTATGCTAACTAATACCTATAAAAGAAAACAGGAGGTGATCTTTTAATCATAGTAAAGATCCTCAGGCTCCTCCTTCTTTGGCTTCTTTTCATTATCTTTAGTTTCCTGAGCAACATGAGCTACTTCATGTTTCCTCTTGTCATTCTTCTTTCACTTGGGACAATATCTTAGGTAATGTCCATATTTGTGACATTAAAAGCATTGAATCTTTGACATTTTTTTCTTGGGATGTTGCTTGTGACCAGATCTCTCAAACTTTCCAAACTTCCCGTTTCTTTTGAACCTGGCAGCAAATGCTTGCACCTTAGATCCAACTGCAATATCTTCCTTGGCCTTTAATCGGGCTTATTCCACTTTACATATTTTCCATAGATCATTGAGTGAGGATGCCTCCTTCTTAGCCCATATGCTTGATGTAAAGTTTCCCCACTCCTTAGGTAGTGCATTCAGCACTGTCGTAGTCATATCTTGATCAGACATGATTTCTCCTCGTTCCTGCAACTGATATGTTATTTCAAATACCCTCATGAAATATGAAGTTATACCTTCTTCTTTGCTGATCTTCATTTTATATAACTCATTCCTCATAGAGATCCCTTCTCTTGCAGTGCTGATGGAGAATAAATCTATCGGTTTGTCATAGGTTTCTTTGGTTGTTTCAAGCTTGGCTACATAAGGAATCAAAGAGTCCTTGATAGATTCTATGAGAATCTTTTGAGCTCTCACTTTGTTCTTGTTATGCTTAGCTAGATATTAACTAGCAAAAGGAGCAAGAATTGTCTTTTGTACATAATCAATAACTTCTTGTTCTTTCAAAGTGAGGTCAGTTCTCTTCTTCCAAGCAAGGAATTTGGCAACTCCAACTAACTTATTTTTTTCCTTGCAAGAAGACATCCTTTTCAAGATTAGGTTTTCTCAAATCAATAAGATACTTACTTGATGCAATGATCCTTGAAGCTTGACTTTAGATGGCTGCCTTGAAGGAGCTTGAGGAAGCTTGACTACCCTTGAATGTTAGGGAACCTGAGATCTGCTTGCCTTATCCTTGAGGATCTACTTTTCAACTGAAGTAAGAGGATTCTTGATAAATTTATCTCCTAAATCCTACACTTTGATAGATCTTGGAGTTTCATAATGTGGATATGAATTCTGAATCTTTCTTTGCCTTCAACTTCATCTACCTTGCCTCTTCCTTAATGTTCTTTATCAACCCTTCCTTGATCTACTACCATCCCTCTGATACCATGTTGATAAATCTAAAGGGCTTGAGATATTAATGATTTCTATATCTTGATAAATGCTTGTGAAGTAATTTCATTCTTTAGGCAATTTAAACAAGATATTTTACATGTTCGTGATTATTAACTTCATCAACCAGCTACCATGCATAATACACAAAAGAACACTAACACAAGACATAGGCAATAGCCAGGGAAAAACCTCTCCAAACCTGAGAGGAAAACCCACAGTAATTCTTCTTATAGTTTCTTTACTTGGAAAGTTTTCCAAGACCAATACAAAGACCTTTTGACCAAGTGACTCCAAGCTTAAGGCTAGAATCTTCTCTTACTATTGTCCACTGATTTGCTGCAAGATGAATTAGATATGTAACTTCTAGATGGTAGGCTCAACTCTCTTGTCCTTTCCTTATTCCTCCTATCTCCTCTTGCATGGAAGAGATCACTTATCAAGATGTTGTCTTAAAGACCTTCCTCAAGACAATATGACTTTAGACTTGGATTGTTTTGCTGCTATAACTACAGTTTTGAAGATGATACTTCTCCTTAGAATGTGAGAGCTTACAAATACTTGAAGCCTCTTTTATCCCTTTGCAAGGCTTGGGTCTTTCCTTTGATACAAAATTGAGCTCTTTCACACTTGCATCAATATAATTTCATGAGGAATACATAGGTTTGTCATGCAGCCCTAAATATGATCTGTACCCTTGCATGTACGGAGGATTTAGGGCTTTCCTAGCCCTCCCAAAGCCTCGCTTATCTTGTCATTTTTCCTCAAATAATTCGGTCATTCAAATAGACTCAATATCGAGTAATTTTCTTGTCAAACAAGGTAGATAGATAGATGCCCTAGATTCGTACGTGAGAGAGTATCCCTATGGCTATCCTTTCTGTGGCTCTTCTTCATGTGGCTCCTTCACCCTTACCTCGCACTTCTAAACAACCTTCTTCACATAGATATGGAGACCGAATTCATCGTTGTTATTGTGTATCAGAATAGATGAGGAGAGGCCTTTATTTATAGTGTTTTAGGGTTGTCTGTTAGGCCAACATAACATGCCTCTAAGCTGACGTGAATGTGATATGACTCTGACATGAACACTCAAATATAAAGATATAATTATGCCAAAAATACATTGCTTCTTCTATATTCATTTGGAGGGGTCACTTACTAGCCTTTTGTTCTTGACCTTGAAGGAGTCTTGCACCATGATTCTGCCCTTGATCTTGGATTCATACATTGTACATCTTCAAGTGTAACCATTTACATCAATGACACAAACCTATCACCTAGCCTGGAGCTCATAATGAGAGCTACAAAAACAAATACATTTTTGAGTATGAAACCCATGACTCAAATTCACAAAATATTTTTCTAGATACAATTTACATCATTTACATTGGATTGTGTCATTATGAAGACCGAACCTAGTTACACTTTCTTCAACATCTTAGTGGTTTTACATGATTACCCGTTGAATTTTATCTTTATTTATGTGGCTAAGAGCTTCCTCACTTGTAAAATTGAAGGTTAACAACTGTTCTAGCACACCTGTAACACCCTCTTCCCACAATTACCCAAGTTAACCGGTCGGCTGGGGTAAACATGTGAGAAGAGGCTACTGTGATGTGATTAAACTCCCCACGTATAGTTAAGGAAGTGGAATCGACAAAACCAAACCAATCCGACCTTCCACCCATGCTACAAAACCTTCAGGAACCAACCAACCATTCCAGATGACCAACCCATGAGGAAACTTGGCATTTCAATGATTTTGACCCCCATTCGCTCCCATGAAAAGCCATGCATCCGACTAAGGCCTTCTAGTTGCTCCCACAACAAGGGCATGCCAATGACTATGGACTTTTTCAACTAGTTTTGAGCTAGCGACTCTGAATTTTGTGCCACTTTTTTTGGGCCAAGCTTTAGGAAAATGCCTAGAGCTTCATGAAACTTTCAAAGATGATAAATGGCATTGGAACAAAGGTACAAATGCAAACACTTGATCAATGAATTTACTGGATCCCTACCAGCCATGATATAAATTGTGTCAAACATGTCACAAATATGCAATCTACAGGTCATAACATCAAATATGAGCATAGGGGTCTCATACTTATCTGAGATTCGTAAAGAAGCATTATTTCCATATCAAAATAGCTACATTATCATCTATTAGGTCATGTATTCATTGTACTTGCAGTTACTAATTGAAACATTATGAGAGCCATACATCAAGTGTGTCATAAAACATACTCATAACTAGCATATAACCAACAAATATAACAAAGATATAAAAACCATTAAAACCACATATGAACAAGTATAATTACCCATGAAATACAAGAGGAGAGGAAATTCTTATTAACATATGCAAAATGTAACCAGGTCTGGGAATTCCACGTACCACTTGACCATAGATTGGCTTAACCAAATCTTTCTTTCAGCCAATCATCCCCGTGCCATATTCCAAGCATGAATGTGGAGCCTCATGAAACAAATCAACATAACCAAACTAGGGCTTCCAGAGGCCAAACCACCTCAACCCTCAAGCAACAATTCCACCTCACTGTCGAACATCACTAACCATCACCAGATTGGTCTCTACCTAAGTTGTATAGGGCTCTAGAATTTTTGTTCCAACTAGGGCTTCCAGGACTAGTAACTCAACCCACAAATGTTGTCGGGCTTCTAGAACGTTTTTCCAACTAGGGATTCCACAACTAGTAACTCAATGCACCAAGGTCTTCCAAAGCATTTTTCCAACCAACACTTCCAAGACTAGTAACTTAACTCGAGCTGTTACAAGGCTTCTGGAGCGTTTGTCCAACCAAGGCTTCTAGGAACTAGTAAGTCAAACCACAACCACAAGGAACATGAGAACAAACCAAAAACTAAAAGGAAAGACACCCAAAACACCATGGGTATCCAGGAAATGGAAAGGCTAGGCAAATACACCATCAATCCAAGAAATACTCCATGCTAATGAAAAATCATAACCTAGAAACCACATGCATGTGCCATGCATGCCAAAGCTAGAAAGGAAATTATACATGCAACCCGGTACCTGTAAGAAAAACCCATTGTAGTTGCTAATACTGATGTCCTATTGTTCTTTCCCGCTCTTTTTCTTCTTGCTCCAAATCCCTAGTATGCCACACTCCTCCAAGAGTGCTCCAAGAAAACTCTAAGTGTCCAAGAGTATGAGAGAGAGAGTGTAGAAAAAAGAGCTCCAAGCCAAAACTGACAAAAGTATGTCAATTGATCCTCATAAGCTTTTTTATTAATGGGGCCTCTAATCTCTTCAGTTTTCCATTATTTTCCTTCATTTTCCTCCACACATGCAACTTGCGACCTTTCACCTTCCTTTTCTCTTAATTTCAATTATTTTTCATAAATAAAATGTCAACTAATGCCTCATGCCTTTCCAAAGCCTTTGCCATTTCCTTTGCCAGTTTACATAGCCATTAATTAATCACAAGTGATACCCATCAGTATGTTTTTTCCACATTCAACTTGGAATATGTGTCCCATGACCTTGATTATTATTTTGCCTTTATTAACTTTAATATATGGATTTTTAACCAGAGCTGTTAGAACCCTCCCCCTTGGGGAGACATTGTCATTGGTGTTCAATGACACCTACAAGCAACAAGACTATTGAAAAGCAAAACAAACATCCCATGGAGCTTTATAACTTAGCTCATTGCAGTGTTTACAATGATCATCCCGTTGAGAAGCAAAAAAACATGAGAAAATAACCACATGACAACCATAATGACTAGACACCCATATCGCTTATTGGAGCTTTATAACACATCTCATGACAATATTTACATCCATATACATATATACACATACCAAAACATATGCCAAAGACATTCGTTCAACCAACAAATAAGGAAGGATACATAGCCCGAACATGATCAACCATCTCCCGTGTAGCTTCATCGGGCCCAAACTGCTTCCATTACACTTTAACCTGCTCAATTGCTCGGTTCAGGAGCATGAGCATATTTCTCTACTATATGCATTGAGGTTCTGGCTAGAATTCTCTTTCTAGTTCCACTTGCAATACATACCATTTAATTACACGATCAACATATTTAACATACTTCTTAAGAAATGACACACGAAAAACATCATGGACTTTCACTGTCGGAGGGAGTGTAAGTCAATAGGCTATGAGTCCAGTCCTCTCAAGAGTATTGAAATGTCTACAAAATCGAGGTGCCATCTTGGCACATGATCCGACCCTCAAGGAGCTCTTCTTGGGTTTGACGTGCAAGTACACCTATTCCCCAACCTGAAATTTCTTAAACAACTTTTTCTAATCTGCATAAATTATCTGTTTGTCATGTGTTTCCTTCATATTCTTCTTAATTACCTACATTTCTTGTTCCATCTCTACCAACACATCCAGCCCCATCAACACACAATTCATTGGGTCACTCCAATTGATGGGAGTATTACAACTCCACCCATACAGTTCCTCGAACGGACTCATCCTCAAAGATTATTGGTGCCCATTGTTGTAAGCAAATTCAACCAGTGGAAGATACTCTTCCCACTTCCGTTGTTGATACATCACATACATCCTCAACATATCCTCCAATATCTTGTTAACCCTCTCTATCTGTCCATCTGTCTATGGATGATAAGTTGTGTTGAAGGCCAACTCTGTACCAAAACCTGCAAACAACTCTTTCCAGAATCTAAAAGTGAACTTGGCATCCTTGTCTAACACAATATTCTTTGTCACACCATGAAACCTCACTACATCTCTGATGAAGACTCGTGCTACAACATTAGTTGAATATTTAGACTTCACTGGAATGAAGTGTGCTACCTTTGTCAATCTGTCCACCACAACCATGATGGAATCATGCTATCTATATTTCCTCAACAAACCTATAATGAATTAATGACCTCCCATTTCCAGTCTGGAATCAGATTCGGCTGTATTAGACCACTTGGATGCTTACACTCTGCTTTTACTTGTTGACAATCCAAAAATATAGCCACAATGTCTGCCACTTCCCTCTTAAGATTTGGCCAATCATAAAACTTCTTCCTTGCTGTCAATGTCTTTTGATATCCTAGATGACCTGAATACAACTTAGCATGAAATTCCCTCAAGATAAGCTTCTTGAGCTCACTGCTATCTGGCACATATATCCTATCCCTAAATCTAACCAATCCATCTGCTGTAAGACAATAGTCCCCATCCTGATCACCTGTACCCTGTTGTAACCTATGCATATGCTCCATTAACCTATCATCCTATTGTCCTACATGCAAGATCTGATCCTGTAAATTTATCCCATAAGAGCTCATAATTGCTACGTGATTTACCTGTATCTGCCTGCTAAGAGCATCTGCAACCCTGTTCTCTTTACCTTTAATGTACTTGATCTCAAAGTCGAACTCATTGATCGTGGCCAACCCTCTAGCTTGCCTGGAATTCAAATTCGGTTGGTCAAATAGATACCTCAATCCTTTGTGTTCACTCATCAAGATGAACTGCTTGACAAGAAGATAGTGCCTCCTCATCTTCAAAGCATGGAAGATTGTTGCCAACTCAAGATCATTTGTTAGATAATTATGCTCTTGCTCACTAAGGACTCCACAAGCCCTCTCTTGCAAGCTTTTGTACATACCAAAAACTCTTTATCTATCTATGCAATATTTAGAACTGGAGCATTTGTCAACAACTGCTTTAACTGCTCAAAACTAGTTGCATATTCCTCTGTCCATTCAAATTTCTTACCTTTCTTTTGCAACGACGTAATATGATAAGAAATATGTGAGAAGTTCCTGATGAACCTCTTGTAGTAACCTACTAACCCCATGCATGATCTTACCTCATCCACATTTCTAGGAGTTGCCAACTGCATGATAACCCTTATATTTTTTGGATCCACTGTTATGTCTTCCTTGAAAACCACATGTCCCGAGTAATGTACCTCTGTTTGGAAGAAACTACATTTACTGAGCTTAGCATACAACTAATGCTCTCTCATCAATCTCAATAAATGTTCAACATGTTCTTCATCATTCTAAGAATATATCAAGATGTCATCAATGACTAAAATAAAAAACTTTTCCAGATAAGGATGCAACACACTATTCATCAAACACATAAAAGTAGTTGGAGCATTAGTCAAACCAAATGGAACTAAAACAAACTCATAATGCCCATACCTGGTCTAGAAAGTAGTATTGTAGATGTCCTCTTCTTTAATTCATACCTAATGGTATCTTGATCTCATATCAATCTTCAAGTACATTGCTTCTCCCTTCAACTGGTCAAACAAATCATCAATCCTCGACAACAGATACATGTTCTTGATGGTCACTTTGTTCAACTGCATATAATCAATGCGTAACTTGAGAGTACCATCCTTATTCTCCACAAACAACATTGGTGCACCCTAAGGTGACACACTTAGCCTAATTTATCCCTTGTCAAGCATTTCCTTCAATTACAACTTCAACTCCACCAACTCTGGTGTGCTCATCCTGTAAGTTGCCTTTGATGTTGGTGCTACCCCTGGTACTAACTCAATAGAAAAGTCCACTTCCCTGTGAGGTGACAACTCTGAAATCTCTACCGGAAACACATCCCGAAACTGTTGTAGAATCGGGTACCTTCTCAAGAAATTCACATCCTCAACTTGCTTATCTTTGTCACTAGAAATATGCACTGTAAATAGCACACATCCTTTCCTGTGACTACACATCGCCTACATATTTGTCACCATTCTAACTGATGTTGCATTCTTCTGACCCTGCAAGACTCTTTGTTCTCCATTATCATCCAAACGCTTAATAGCCTTGTCATAACAATCCACCTTGGTCCTATGAAGATACAACCAGTTCATGCCCAACAACATACTATATGATCCCAATGAAAATACATTAAAATGTGTTTATGTAGGCATACCATTCAACTCAAATGCACAAGCTCTTACCCAATGATGAACTCTCTTCTTTGTACCTGTAACCAACTGCACTAACCAAGATTCTGCATGCACTTATTTATTCAAACCACACTTATCCACCAGGTCAAGATTAACATAACTATAATTAAATCCAGGGTCAATCAAAATAGAAACAAGTTGATCACAAATATTACTATCCATATCGATAATAGACACCTAGTGATCTACTTGCATGTTCTCCAATGCTGCATAGATCTGTGGAATACTCTGTCCAACATCCCCCATTGTCTGTGCTTCCTGTGCACTGTAGATTTGCAGTATACCACCCTGATGTTGTGGAAGATATCTCCTATGATGCTCTCCTTCACAAGTCCAACACTGCAAAGGCTTCCAACTTGCACCCTCATTATGCTCCTCGGACCAAAATCCATGTCCTCTATTAGATGCATTGAACTTCTTATCTGGTGTCACATTCTCTTTGTTACTTGTATCTTGAGGTCTTGTTCACTTCTTATCCCATTTTCCTTTATTCTTTGCACTACCATTCCAGTCTAGCTTAGTCTCATATATGCACTTTGATTACTCAAAACAATTCTTTAGCTTCTGGATGGCCTCCTCCAATGATCTAGGCTCATCAAACTTAATCTTGTCTTTGAATGCTACCAACAACCCACTGATGAATCGCTAAATTTTATCCTTCTCCTCCTTGAGATAAGGCACATACCTCAATAACTATAAGAATATGCTAGTGTACTCCTCATCGGTCATAGATCCCGTCTTCAGCTCATAAAATTCTTTTTCTTTGTTGTCATAATATCTCTCTGTTAGATGCTTCTTCCTAAATAGTCTCTTGAACTCACTCCAAGTAAATTATTCTTCATGAATACCTCTGACATTCTTTACATCTTCCCACCATATGTCTCCTTTAATTTTAAGACTAAATGCTATTATCCTGGCCTTCATGTTTGTGGAGTAATCATGCAACCTGAAGAACTTATTTATCCCAAGAAACCATGCTTCGACATCCTGTGACTTCTTCATTTCCCCATCAAATGTGGGTGGGTTTTCTTTCTTGAACTTAGCCAAAAAATATTTCCTGTCACTCCTCCTGGGATGATAACGATGATGACCATGATACCTGTCTAAACCAGAACTAGAGTAAAGCCCATGTCCACTTCCTTTTCTATCAGGTGTATCCAAGAATCTGCCATCTTTGACCATGTCATCTCTATCCAACCTATGCCCACCATGTGACTTGCTATCATATGCCCCATTAGTCCTATCCTCTTGTCCATGACTGATTCTAAGTGGTCCCTATCTCTACAAGTTTGACAAACTCTGAAGAATCATTGCATTGACCTTTGCTTGTTTCTCTTGTTCCCTAGTAAGTCTCTCTTGTGATTGAATGATTCAATCATTATCTTCTTTGAAACTCATTATTTATGCCTTCAAACTTCTCAAAATGTCTGCTACGTCAAGAGAATATCGCTCACCATTCTGTTCGTCTAATCTATAGGGAGAATCTCGTGAACTGTAGTCTACCATCTTGCTAGTCATCTTTGATCTTCTCTTCCTGCAAGGTATATCATGTAAGCTAAACCAAATCATAAACAAACCAACGTACCTCAATTTAGTTCGGGGAAGGATATCTCATCTACAAGACTAACCAGATTAGTGCAATACATATATAATCATAATCACATCAACGTATAACATCAATTTAACCACTATCCAACTATCAATGCCTAATCATACCAACCACATACCATGAACTCATGCACGAAAACTATAACCATGACAATATATTCATAAAAACACATAAACACTAACATCCATGGCCAATGCACAACCGAAATGTACTCACGACGATCACATCCAACAACAACACCATCAACTTTTCACATGGCGACACCACTGCAACTATGACCAACTCCATGCATATGCATCAAGCACATAAACCACAAGCATAAGGAATGAATATGTAATTAACATGTATGCACGACTAACACACACCGCCCATTCAGTCCAAGGGGTGAACCATGCTCTGATACCACTCTATAACACCCTCTTCCCACATTTACCCAAGTTAACCAGTTCCCTAGGGTAAAAATGTGATGAGAGGCTACTATGATGTGATTCAACTCTCCATGTACAGTTAAGGAAATAGAACTGACAAAACCAAACCAATCTAACCTTCCACCTATGCTATAGAACCTTTAGGAGCCAACCAACCATTCCAGGTGACCAACCCCTGAGGTAACTTGGCATTTCATTGATTTGGACCCCCAACTGCTCCCATGACAAGCCATGCATGCGACTAAGGCCTTCTAGTTGCTCCCATAACAAGGGCATGCCAGCGACTGTGGAATTTTTTAGCTAGTTCTAAGCCAACGACTCCAGATTCTGTGCCACTTTTTCAGGGCCAGGACTCAGGCCACTACCCAGAACTTCATGAAACTTTCAAAAATGATAAATGGCATTGGAACAAAGGTACAAATGCAAACACTTGATCAATGAATTGACTATACCCATACAAGCATGATAGACATTTCGTCAAACATGTCACAAATATGCAATCTACAAGTCATAACATCGGATTTAAGCATTGGGGTCTCATACTTATCTAAAATTTGTAAAGAAGCATTGTTTCCATATCACAATAGCTGCATTATCATCTATTAGGTAATGTATTCATTTTACTTTCAATTACTAATCAAAACATGATGAGAGCCATACATCAAGCCTATCATAAAACATACTCATAACCAACAAAAATACCAAAGATATTATAGCCATAAAAACCACATATGAACAAGTATAATTACCCATCAAATACAAGAGGAGAGGAGCTCCTATTAATGTATGCAAAATGCAACTAGGTATGGAATTTCCACATACCACTCGACCATAGATTGGCTAAACCAAATCTTTCTTTCAGCGAATCACCCTCGTGCCATATTCCAAGCATAAATGTGGGATCTCATAAAACAAATCAACAAAACCAAATCATAGCTTCCAGAGGCCAAACCACCTCAACTCTCAGTCAGTGATTCCACCTCATGGCCGAACATCACTAACCATCACCAGATTGATCTCTACCCAAGTTGTTCAGGGCTCCAAAGTGTTTGTTCCAACCAGGGATTATAGGACTAATAACTCAACCCACAACTGTTGTCAGAGTTCCAAAGCATTTGTCCAACTAGGGCTTCTAGGACTACTAACTTAATCCACCAAAGGCTTCTAGAGCATTTATCCAACCAAGGTTTCCAGGACTAGTAATTCAACCCAAACTATTATAGGGCTTCCAAAGCATTTGTCTAACCAAGACTTCTAGGAAATAGTAACTCAACCCACAACCATAAGGAACATGAGAACCAACCAGAAAATAAAAGGAACACCATGGCTATCCAGGAAATGGCAAGGCTAGGAAAATCCAACATCAATATAGGCAATCCTACATGTCAAAGACAAATCATAACCAAGAAACCACATGCATGTGCCATGCATGTCAAAACTAGCAAGAAAATCATACATGCAACTCGGTACCTGCAAGAAAAACCCACTGTAGCTGCTTATCCTGATGTCCTCTTGCGCTTTCCTAATCTTCCTTTTCCTTATTGCTCCAAATTCCAAGTATGTCACACTCCTCCAAGAGTGCTCCAAGAAAACTTTATCCAAGAGTTTGAGAGAGAGAGACTAAAATAGAGAGCTCCAAGCTAAAACTGGCAAAAGTCTATCAACTGATCCTTAGAAGCCTTTTTATTAATGAGGCCTCTAATTTCTTCATTTTTTCATTATTTTCCTTCATTTTCTTCCTCACATGCAATCTGTAAACTTTCACATTCATTTTCTCCTAATTTCAATTATTTTCATAAACAAATTGTCAATTAATGCCTCATGCCTTTCCAAAGCCTTTGCCATTGCCTTTGCCAATTTCCATAGCCCTTAATTAATCACAAGTGATCCCATCACTATGTTTTTGCCCAACATTCAACTTAGAATACGTGTCCCTTGACCTTGACTATTATTTTTCCTTTATTAACTTTATTACATGGATTTTTGACTAGAGTTATTACAACACCTTTACAAATTGCCTATTTATTAAATTGAATTTTTCACACATAAAAAGTAGTTTATAATTCCTTCATAACCACAAATTTACACTATTGAATGAAGACTTAATAAAAGTGGTTTTATTTAGATAACGTGAACCCTTTCATTCTAGAAGAAGTAATTATTTTAACGTCCACGAGGGTAAAGATAGCCTATGGGACAAATTGCTTCTTCATCTGCTTGATATATTCAACCCCTTTTCCGCGAAGCTTCAAAATAAATGCTCCCAAATTCTCGACAAACCCCTCGCTAAATAGATTATCCCAAGAGATAACTACCAACATATCTGCATAACTTTCCTTTTTGTCTTTGAAGGTCTCACATTCTAAAATGAAATGTTTTTATGTTCCCACTTTTCCAGAAGAACAAAAAATGCATACTCTTTCCTCCCACACTTTCTTTGGCCTTTTCCAGTGCCTTGTTTCACTACGGAGTTGATGAGAATTAGTCTTTAACTGAGCAATCAGAATTTTGGCTCTCAAGAGATATTGGCCTCTATGTATGCTTTTGGTTTATGGCTATGAGTGGGATTAAACACTTTAATATAGTAATTTTCTTTCTTCCTAGCTCCTTATCGCAAGTATGCTTATGGAACTTTTCCATAACAAAATCTTTTATCTCTTTGCTGTTTATGGGACACGTGTTCAAGCAAATACCCCATTTACTAAACCATTTGTTATTTTTCTATATCCAAGTTTTTTTTCTCTTGCACAACCTATCATTAAAGACAACCTTAGGCCATGTACCATCTTCCATTTGCTCATTTTTTTTTTAAATACCTTATGACTCACACCATAGCAATTGCTTCAATAGGAGCAGTCCCTATTTCACTTAACAAGATATCATAAGGAACTACACTTTTAATCTTAAATTTGTTTGTAATCAAACGCTCTTGAATTTTCTCAATTTGTCTCCAATGCATGTCAGATGTACTACTGGCCCATAGTTCACAACCATAGAGAATCACATGAATCACTAGAAGCCCAAAAAGAGTTTGAGTGGTTTTCTAGTCTCATAAATCTTCCTCTCTACACCTATTTTGGAAAGCATAAAATGCTTTCCAACCCCCCAAAGTTCTTTTCTTTTTACAACCATTCCAGCTTAGATTTTTGTTGAAGTCAATTCCAAGGTATTTGTAATCCACAATTTCTTCTAGAATGTTGCCTTCAAAGTAGAACTTATGCTGGTTATGTTTTCTTTTCTTAGGGAAGACCACTACTTTCGTTTTGTTGATATTGACTTGCATCCCCACACTTCTACAAAAATGCTCAAGGGATAGTAAGTGCTCTTGCAAACCAAGAGCCAATTTAGCAATTAGAATGAGGTCATCTGCATACAAAAGAAGCCTTCTAACAAACTTTCCCAAATAGATACCATCACCGCCTTGCGAATTTAACCTCTTCTCATGTTTGTCTATATATAAACCAAAAAGGGTAGGAGATAGTGGGCAACCCTGCTTGACCCCGATATCGCTTCTAAAACTTTCAGAAATGCCTGTTGAAGTTCTAATTTTGACTTTCACCTCTTCATATAACCTATGCACAACTGCTCTCAAATGTTTAGGAAGCCCAAGTTCCTCCATTCTATGCCAAATCTTATCCCTAGGAACCAAGTCAAACACTTTTCTAAAATCAACAAAGCAACAAAAGACTTCTTTCTTTTTCTCCCAAACTTTTTCAATGATGTGCCTTAAAGTTATATAATGATCAACTGTGGAATGTTTAGGTCTAAAACCTGCTTTCCCTTTAGCATGCTTATCTCTTTCTTCTGCCCACTTGCTAATTTTGTTTTCTAGCATGCTTCCAAATAGCTTTGCAAACAAAGGGTTTATTATGATGGTCCTATAATTGGAGGGATTATTGACGTCACCGGTCTTGAAAAGAGGTATTGCCAGACTAGTTGTCCAATCTGTGGGGAGCCTTTGTTGTATGATGTTGTTGAAGATTTTTGTAATGTGAGGTGCAAGAATATTTGAATCCCACTTTAGATAACCTGCTTGGAGTTCAACTAAGTCTTTTGCTTTTCCAACACCCAACTTCTTGATACCCATCTCTACCTCTTGTACCGTGAAGAGTTCAGTATCAATGTCGACCAAGGGGGGAGGGTCAACCTTGGGAACCTGCTCATAGAGTTGTCTTGCATAGTCAAACCATTTCGAAGCTGTAATATTATTTCCAATTTGCATCTCTTTTGGTTGGAGCTCCTTCCAAAATAATTTGGGTTTATTTTTCCCAAGGAAGATTAGTTCTTCCTTCCTTCAAACCATAAAATCGACATTTTTCTTGCTTAATAATTGCTTGTAAGCTTTGAACTTTATGTTATCCTTGTTTGACTCTTTCCACATTCTCCTTGCCTTTTTGCATTTCTCGTCAAACCAAGCATTAATCGGAAAACAATTTGTTTCAGAGTTCTTAATTTTTGCTCTTTTACACTTTGCAAGTGCGCATTGAATTAAATGTGCTAATTCAAAACTATGAAGGCTGTGAATTTTAATTTTCTCTTTCTCGAAACATTGATTTGGTGTGATTGCACTTAATAATCTATAATATATGTTAAGAGCAATTTTCACCATATACAAAAGCATTAAACTACATCGAGAACATAGATAGATCTCTTTTTATCTCTGTAAAAGACTAAGAACAAAGGTTAGATGATAATAATTTCCATAGAAGATTCACGTTGGTTAAACAAATACTCTATAAGTCCCTCATTTATGTATCAATAGGTGCCTTCAAAACAACCACCTCAACCTAGCTCAAACTTTATTCCTATCCGTGCAACTCTTATTGAATATGAAATACAATTCTTTTTCTTTCGAAACTTGATTATGCACATTAAGTCAGAACACCTTCAATGAGCAACCCAAACACCTGTGATGCGTGATGATTTTTCACAATGGAGTAGATTTGTCATATCATGTTTACATAATAATTTCATGTTTTATTTTAGCAGCGCTCTGACAGGCCATTGGCTTTAAATCTACGATCTTAACATGGTTCACACAGAGGGCAAGCGAGAACATGGAACAGAACTCTAGTGGGAATTATACAACCATTATTGAGTAGGAACAAGAGTAAAACCATACTGTTTCACCTTCGCGCTTCCAAATCTGGGGTGAACGCTCTTCAAGCATTCCCCAATGCTAACGATTGCTACCATGTCAGGATGATGTGTAGGACGGGCAAGTTGAAAGAGTCGCTGCAGATCTTGAGTGCCATAGAATATCCAGTGGATTCTTTTACATACGTTTCTCTTTTGCAGGGCTGCATTAAGAACAAGGCCTTGTCAGAGGGAAGGCTAGTCCATGCCCACATCGCCGAGAGGGGATTTCTGGCAGACAGAATTGCGAGGAACACGCTCGTTGACATGTATGCCAAGTGCGGGAGTCTGTTGGACGCTCGCAGAGTTTTCGATCAAATGCCTGAACGAGATGTGCTGTCATGGACTGTGATGATTAAAGCCTATGCCAGACATGGGCTTGCGGAGGACGCATTGAGCTTGTTTAATCATATGCTGGGAACGGGTGTTCAACCCAATCAATTCACCTTTGCCTCTATTCTCCCTGTATGTGGCAGCGTGGGGGGTCTGGATCAAGGTATGCAGATTCATCAAGAAATTGGTAGATATGGGTTACAGTCTGATATCTTTGTGGCAAATGCTCTTATTGATATGTATGCCAAATGCAACAGAATGGATATTGCGCGCGATGTGTTTGACAAAATGCGTGAGCGAGATGTCGTTTCTTGGACGTCTTTGGTTGCAGGATATGCACAGAATGGGTTTATAGATGAAGCCACGAAGTTATTCCAAATTATGCCTGAACGAAATCTGGTATCTTGGAATGCGATGATTGCGGGGTATTTGCGGAATGGGTGTGTTGAAAAGGCCATGAAGCTCTTTCAAAAATTGCCGGGAAGAGATGTGGTTTCGTGGACAGCAATGATGGCAGGATATGCACAGAATGGGTATGGTATGGAGGCATTGAAGCTCTTTGGACAAATGAAAGTAGAAGGGATGAAGCCAGACTCAATGACTTATGCTAGTGTACTTTCGGCTTGTGCTGGTTTGGCATCGGTAGATAGGGGCATGGAGATCCATGGAGAGCTAATTAAAAGTGGTTTTATGTTTGATGTGCTTGTGGCTAATTCACTCATAGATGTGTATGCGAAAAGTGGGAGAATGGAAAAGGCCTGCAATATATTCGAGGGAATGTCAAAACGAGATATGGTCTCCTGGAATACGATGATTGCAGGACATGTACGGGACAGGGATATGAAAAATGCCATGAGGCTTTTTCAAGAGATGCCAAGGAAAAACGTGGTATCCTGGACAACAATGATTGCAGGGTACGTACAGAACGGCCAGAGTGTAAAGGCGCTGAATCTTTTCCAAGAGATGCAATTGGTTGATGTGAAGCCAGACTCAAACACATTTGCTAGTGTTCTCTCAGCATGTGCTGATTTAGCGGCTCTGGAACAGGGTATGGAGATCCATGAAGAAATAGTAAGAAAGGAATTTCAGTCTAATCTCTTTGTTGCAAATGCCCTTGTAGATATGTATGCAAAATCTGGAAACGTAGGGAAGGCACGTGATCTCTTTGATAATATGCAACAACGAGATGTGGTCTCATGGACAACAATGATTGCAGGATATGCTATGGATGGTTGTGGCAAGGAGGCCCTCAAACTGTTTCACCAAATGCAAAATTTTGAGGTGAAACCAAACCATGCAACTCTAGTTTCTGTCCTAAGTGCATGCTGTCATGCAGGTCTAGTGGATGAGGGTAGGCATTACTTTGATCGTATGAGTGAATCTTACGACATCGTTCCTTTAATGGAACACTATGGCTGCATGGTTGACCTTCTTGTCCGTGCTGGACAACTTATTGAAGCCCAAAATTTTATCAGCAAAATGCCAATAAAGCCTGATGCCACAGTATGGGGTTGTTTGCTTGGTGGATGCGGAATACATAATAATATAGAGCTAGCAGAACGTGTAGCAGAGTGTCTGTTTGATTTGGACCCTAAAAATGCCGCACCTTATGTGATGCTGTCAAACATGTATGCTGCAGTTGGCAGGCAGGATGGCATTGAAATGGTTCGGAGAATGATGAAAGAAAGAGGGGTAGAGAAGATGCCTGGATGCAGCTGGATTGAGATTAATAGACAGGTACATGTTTTTCTCATAGGAGACAGGTAGGACCAACATATGCAAATCAATATTACAAAGCTGAGATTGACCAGAAAGAACCCCCCCTCCCCCCAGTACGTGCCGGAATCTAGGTTTGTGTTGAATGTTGTGGATGGCTGAATAGAGCATATTCTCTGCCACCATAGGGAAAAGCTAGTTGATGTGGGCCAATCAATCAACAGCTATTTGATTAATAGTGTCAAAATACCTTCTAGTGCGTGGTGATTGCCACTCTGCAACCAAGCGCCTCTCCTTTCAGGGATGGGAAATGGGATGTGTTCTTGTGGAGGTTATTGATGGCACTTAGTGAAACAAGAAATATACATAGGCTTGCATGATAGTAAACTCGGGCATTTTTACCAGTGGATTGGCGCAAAGGGACTAGCTATTGACTTTTGTCGTTTCAAACAGGGGAAGAAAGAATTTAACTTTAACCTGCAAGAAGTTGTGCAACAAAAAGATGAAGTGTTGATGGGGATTCAACATACTTGTGTGACATCTAGGAGGCAATCAAAACGATGAACAATTGCGTAATCTGCCATGAACCTGATGGCATCAGAATCTGCCATGCAACCAAAGGGTCATATATATATATTTTCTATTTAATCAATCTTATCAACATGGCACAGTCCATTGGAAGTTCTGAATTTGCTAACCAAATAAAAAACATGTACAATTCAATACAAAATTAGAAGCCAAGATTCCTAGCTCATATCTAAGGATTAGGAGAGACTATAAACTAGCTGTATAGGGCTTACCCCAAGATCAAAAGTAGCATGACAACAACCTAGCAACTAGCAGTATATAACCACCACTTTCCAAAACAAGCAAACTCTTATAGTTTCGTAGAAATTTCATGCCAAAATGTCTAGCAGTGTTGCTTTAAGGATCGGCTGTGGAGGTGGAGTACCTTGTGCCCAGAAGCTTGTGTGTTTAACAAAGGTAGCCTCCTTTTGAGAATCACATACAACTCTATTGGCAACACCTTTGGGCTGTCTGTGTGCTGGATGTAGAACCACAGACAGTTGTCCAGCTATGTGCTTCAATCTGCTGCTGAAATGCACATAGGTAGACTGGAGAACTGCTTGATCCAGCTGCAGTCTCTAGTTCGGAGATCAAAACTAAGAAGTCATTGTCTAGTTAAACTCTAGCTGACTGAAAGGAATATCGAGTACACATTTTCTTCAATTTGTGGCAGTATAAAATTTTGAACTTTATTTTATATACATATAAGTTTCAAGAAACCAAGTTTGAAAAACCAGATTTGAAAAGTGGAATTTGTGAAAAGGGTATTTGAGAATTGAGGAAAAAAAAGAGGAAGAGTCTAGAGAATAATGGCGAAGGTGACAAATACCAATTTCGAAGTTGAATGATTTGACAGAAAAAATAATTTTAAATTATGGAAACTTAAAATGTGAGATTTGTTAGTACAACAAGGGCTGCATAAGGCATTAGATGGAAGAAGGAAAAAACTTGCAAATATGACAGATGAAGAGTCGTAAGACCTGGATGCTAGAGCACTTAGCACTATTCGGTTATGTCTTACAAATGATGTTTTGTTTAACATTATTGGAGAAGTAACCCGAACAAGCTTATGGAGCAATATAGAGAGCATTTATATGACGAAGTCCTTGACGAGTTAAATCTATTTGATGAGGGAAAAATACAGTTTAAAAATGAAGCTACAGAAATTGTAGATCATTTAAATGTGTTTAATACTTTTATTTTCCGGTTGAGTGTATGGATGTTGAAGTTGACGACAAAGATTAGACGGTTACATTATTGTGTTCATTTCCTAAATTGTAAGATCATTTTGTAATTTCCATTAGCTTTAGGGCAACTGAGACTCTTGAATTTGATTCTGTTGTTGGGGGCATTGTTGTCTTAGGTGAAGAGAGAGTAAAGTATTGAAACCTCCACCCAAGTAATGGTGGCTAGAGGTTTGTCTAATGAAAGCAGAGACGAAAGCTACGTCCAGATCAAAGTCGAAAGGCAAGAAGAGTTGACTTAGATGTTTTGGTATTGTAACAAGACAAGGCATCTTAGGAATGATTGTTGGAAGAGACAAGAGTCCAAGAAAGATTTCAAAAATGAGGCAAATCCAGTTGAATTAGATCCAAGTATGATTGATGAAGTTTTTTCTATTAGTAATGTTCCTCAATACTATATGATTGGTGGTTAGATTATGACACTTCTTGTCATGTGTCTTTATAGAATTTGGTTTTCTTAATATGAAGTTGTTGATGGTGGAATTGTTTTTATGAGAAATAACATTTCTTGTATGACTATTGGAGTTGGAAGTGTCAAAATTAAAATATATGATGGTATTATAAGGACATTAATAGATGTTAGACATGTGCCTGAGCTAAAGAAGAATTTAATTTTTTTGGGAGCTTTGGATTTTCAAGGTCATAAGTTTATAGATCAAGGTTGAGCACTGAAGGTGTCCAAGGGCACCTTAGTGGTTATGAAGGCTACTAAGACAAGAAACCTTTATAATTTGAATGGAAGTACTCAAGTCAATGAAGTAGCGGTAGTTTCTGAGGAGGCGATTGAACCGACTTGTTTATGGCATCAATGACTAAGTCATACGAGTAAGAAAGGACCACAGGTATTGATTCATTGCAAATTAATTCTAAATGCAGAAATTTCTAAATTTCAATTTCTGCAAGCATTGTATAGTTTGGAAAGGAATTTTCACAAAAATTTAAAGTAGGCAATCATGTTAGTAAAATAATTATTGATATATTCATTTTAATGTTTGGGGCCATCCCTCTAGTTTTTTCAGAGGATCGTCATGTTTTGTAATATTTATAGATGATCTCTCTAGAAAAGTGCGGGTTTGTGTTTTGAAAAGAAAAACTAATTTGCTTAATACATTTAAACATTTTAGAGTTATGGTAGAAAAGAAAGAAGATGGGATCATAAAACACAAAACCACTATATATACTCCCAACAAAATGGCATAGTAGAAAACATGAATAGGATTCTTCTACAAAGAGTAAGAAGTGTCAATCCTCTTTTATGACATAATTTTTCTTATGGTTTATTACTTTATTCGGCCTTAAGAAAACCTTTTTAAGTTGTTTTTTATTACATTTAGTCATATTTTGCTTAATAAATGCATTTCGTATGTTGTTGGTCTTTTTAATTTTCAAAAAATTATAAAATAGTTGCATTGTAACAAAAATTTACAGGATGCAATAATCTCGTAAATAGTCATTCATTTTCATATCTACAAGCAACATGAGTGAATTTAGAGACATGGTTTTGTAGATTGGTATCCCAAGATGGATGGATACCTATCCACTCATCGAAAATCAACCCCGAGATGTCTCATCAATGCACGATCAACACACCTAGTCCAGCAACAAAAACACGAGGCAATTCGGGAATTTCACTCAGATTTGATTTTTAAATCAACCCCGAGATGTCTCATCAATGCACGATCAACACACCTAGTCCAGCAACAAAAACACGAGGCAATTCGGGAATTTCACTCAGATATGATTTTTTCCTATTTGCTCCACGATTTGAGCCTCGAACAAGGTCAACTTGATCTAATTATATTTCCAAGATATGCTACAACTACTAGCATATAGGATTTTTGGGTTTTTAGTTGTATTTTTGCTTATAAAAGCAAGCAAATAGTGCTTGCATAACAAGTTAATAATTTGAATACTTTGTACCTTAGACTTTGGCCGTTGAAACTTGCTTCAAGTTTATTTCACTTGATCTGCGTTGTTGCTTTGATTTCCAATGACTGGTAGACATTTGACGTTCTTGTTGAATTGTGGAGGGCCCCAACAACGGAAGCTTGTGCACTACATCTTATGTGTTTTTCATTTTGTATATGCTGGTATAACCTGTGCATATGTGTTCTCTTTATGTTTATATTCTTTAACCTTTAATTTTTGTCCATTGTCCATTCTCACTTATCTTGATCGTACTAGCTATTTCATGATATTATGCTGGTAGTTTATATGTAAGTTCACTGCCATATTAATAACATATTGTTGTCTATACTTTGCATCACATTCTTGTTTTTATTTCATGATTTAAAATGTTGTTCATAAGCTTTAATTATTATAGAGTAGTTATTGCATGTGAGGACAAGCTAGTTGACACGTTAACTAAAGCATCAAAAGTGCCATCCACCACTTTTCTTGGTGCAAAAGGCCCAGACTCTTTCACAACTTTTCACTTAACATTGTATTTATAAGCACCATAGTTCCTTGCTTTCCTACATTAAATCAATGACTTAGGCATACACCAATTAAGAAATTGAGTAAAATACTACTTGAGCGACCATCCCTTTTCTCTCATACAAAGAGAAAACCATGGTGCATTCTTACCTTTTTGAGTGGTGTTAGGTTGAAGTTTACTCGATTGAATAAAATACTATCAAATTGTCCACTCTCTCATTAGCGAAAGGGGCCCTAGTGAATCGCCAATCCATTAAACTAAAACCCCTCAATCATTTTTTCCAATTTTAGTCATTTATGAGCATTTGAGTGTGAAAACTCGACATTCTTGAACACGATTGTGTAGATGATTGTGACCTGTGTGAGAGGCCTTAGTGCATGTGTAGTCCAAAGTGTTCATGATTCAAGTGTGTGTTCTTTATATTTCAAGCAATGTGTGTACTTTAGAAGTTTTGTTCCATGCTTCCTTGACTTAGTTTCTTTTGATTAAAATTCTTAAGTTTTCCTTAGCACTTAATCTTAGAAGGTGACAACCAATCTAACCTAGTTCAATATAAATTGTATCATGCTTTTAAATTTATGAACACTTAGATTGATATAAACATTATGTCCAACTTTATGTGTTTAAGATAGCTTGACAAAAATCATACTTAACAATGCCAATTTGTAACAACCATTGCAGGCAGAAGTAGTCATTAATGCTTGTTATCTTGTAAATTGATGACCATCATTTGCAATAAATTGTAAAATCCTTGAAGAGGTATGGATAGGTCATCCTTGTGACTATTTTAATTTAAAATCTTTTGGTTGTGAATTTTATGCACTTACTCCAAGAATCAACATTCTAAATTAGACCCTAGATCAAAGATATATATCTTTGTTGGTTATGATGATGTAGCCAAGGGATATAGATTTTGGGATCCTACTGCCCACAAAAAATCATCATTGGAAAATATGTGATATTTCATGAATCTTCTCTAAATAAATCATACAATGTAGAAGATAATTTGAAATAGGAACAAGAACCATTAAACTAACAAAATTAGTTGGAGACCCAACCATCTACAGACACAAGGAAGCAAGAAGAATCTTATGATGATAAAAAAGTTGTAGATGCTAAAGATATGTAGGAAAATGTGAAAATTCCACAACTAACACCAAGAAGATCTAGATGGTAGAGAGATTCTCCTAAAATGTATATCAATTTTACTTCATATGTTACTTTGATTACTAATGATGGGGAACCTTGTCATTATCAAGAAACAATAGATGATATCAATAATGCCAAATTGAAGGTGAAAGTAAAAGAAGAAATGGATGGTTTGGATAAAAACAACTTAGGACCTAGTAGAACTTCCTAAAGATAGCAAAGTTGTTTGATGTAAATGGGTCTACAAATTGAAGAAAGGCATTGATGATAATGTTGAAAGGTATAAATCTAGACTAATCACAAAAGGTTACTCTCAGATGAGAGATTTAAAGGAGATATACATAGAACAACCATAAGGTTTTGTACAACATCACAAAAGAAGATTAGTTTGCAAGCTCAAGCAATCACTCATTGGCCTGAAGCAATCACCAAGGCAATAATACAAGAAGCTTGTTTCATTCATTTGTGCCATAATTATATTACAAGTGAGTATGACCATTGTGTGTACCTCAAAAGTGGTATATTCATTATCTTAGAATTATATGTTGATGATATGCTTGTTGCAAGCAAAATCATGAATGAAATCAACATATTGAAGGCTTAGATAGCTAGGACCTTTGATATGAAGGATCTAAGAGCAATAAAACCAATATTGGGCAATGAAATACACAAAGAGATAAAAAATGGTAAGCTCTGGTTTTCACAACATGAGTATATTGAGAAAATACTTGTGAAATTTAGGATGAATAATGTGGAACTTACAAGTATCTCTTTCGCTTCACATTTTAAGATTTTTTCATGTTTATGACCTAGTAGTAAGGAAGAAAATTATCATATGTTTTGTGTACCTTATATTAATGTAGTAGGGAGTCTGATGTAAGCGATGGTATATATTCAACCAAATATTTTACATACAATGGGGATGTCAATAGGTACATGAAAATTCTAGGGAGAAGACATTAGAATCTATTGAAATGGGTGTTTCAGTATCTTAGAGGCATAAGTGATTATCACATCACCTTTAATAGTAGTAGTGATTTTATATGTGGTTATGTTGATTCAGATTTTGCAAATGACTTGGATAAGAGGAGGTCTACTTTAGGGTATGCCTTTACTATTGGAGGAGGACCCATTAGTTGAACGCCAAAGCTTCATGAAAAAAGTCGCTTTATACTAAGATATAATATATTGTTGTCTCACATGCTTACAAAAAGGCAATTTGGTTGAAGGGTCTTCTGGGTTAGCTTGGAGGAGTGTAGAACAATGTAAATGTATTATGTGATAGTCAAAGTGTTATTCATTTGGCTACAAGCCCAACTTACCACAACGAGACTAAACATATTAATATAGAATACCATTTTGTAGAATAGGCCATTGAGGGAGGTGTGTTAGAAATTAAATAACAGAATAATGGAACATAAAGGATATTGTAGAGAAATAAACACAAAAAACATAAATAAGAGAGACATAGATATACATGGTTCACCAAATTTGGGCCATGTCCATGGAGAAACAAGTACTCCTTTTTATATTATCTAGTAAAATGGAGGGATACAACTTACAATAAATACATTGTCACTTCCTCTTCACTCTCACATGGTCTCCTCTCTTCTTCTCACACAAAATCATACATAATTGTAATACAATTTCCTCATATAAACCAAGGTTTTCTTTCTAGGGAAAAAATCCCTAAATTAACATAACTTCTACTGTTAGATATTTCGCTTAATGTACGACCCAAATTGACTACAAAATTACAATATTTTAGACAATTTTTTTGTAATTTTTCACTACAGGGGTGCCCTCGACACAATAGTGGGTGGGAAAGCTCCCCAATGCCGCCCCCTCCCCCCCTAATCAGGGATTTGGATACAACCACGGTTGAAGCAAAAAAACCTATAAACAATTAGGAAGATAATTAGGCTCCACACCCAACAATCTCCCACTTGGAGGTTGATTATATCAACTTCATTGTTGCTTCACTTGCTAGAAAATGCTTTCACTTGAACTTGGTTGTTTTCATCTTCACCATCATAGTTGAAGACCAATTGAAACTGATCAGAAACTCAGTTTATCCCTGGTTACAACCTTTGTTAACATATCTACAATGTTCTAGCTAGTTAGTATATTTTCCATTTTTAATTATCCATCTTCCAAAATTCACTGTATGAAATGGTATAGGAGTTGCATATGTTTAGTCTTGGAATGAAACGATGAGTTATTTGTAAGATGAATGACACTCTCGCTGTCACTTCTTTCCCAATTCATCCATAAAATTCTATAACCAAATCATTTCTTTACTAGCCTCTGTAGCAACAACATACTCTGCTTCCGTTGTTGAAAGTGAAATATTTTTTTTTTGATACCCTACTGACAGTTGTTCCACCTGCAATAAACACATGCCCCATAGTGCTCCTCCTGTTATCTCTATCATCTTCCATATTTGCATCAACATATCCCTGTAGAACAATGTTTGAATCTCCAAAAATTTAATGCTTGATTACTGGTACTTCTCAAATACCTAAGAATCCACTTCATTGCCATCTAATGCTCTTTTCTTGGATTGTTCATATATCCACTGACAAATCCCACTGCATGTGCAATATCTGGTCTTGTGCACACCATTGCATGCATTAAGTTTCCAATTGTTAATGCATATAAAACTTTTGACATATAATCCATCTCTTCCTAAGTCTTGGGACACATCTCCTTAGTTTGAAATGACTAGCCAAAGGTGTACTAACTGGTTTTTCATTTTGCATATTAAATATTTCCAACACCTTTTCTATGTATTCATTCCGAGACAATGTTAATTTTTTATTTTTCTTATCTCCAATTACTCTCATACCAAGGATTTTCTTTGTAGCACCTAAATCCTTCATTGCAAATGAATTAACTAATTTTCCTTTGAGCTCATTTATTTATTGCATGTTAGACTTTACAACAAGCATGTCATCTACATACAATAGCAATATAATATAACTTCTATCGTTTTGTTTCTTAAGATAAACACAATGGTCAAAGTGACATTTAGTATAGCTTTATCCAGACATAAACCTATCAAATTTTAGATACCACTGCCTTGGAGCCTGTTTTAAGCTCTACAAGTTCTTCTTCAACTTGCACACTAATTTCTCATTTCCTTTGACCTTGTACCTTTGTGGCTGTTGCATATAGATCTCTTCTTCTAAATTCCTGTGGAGAAAGGTTGTCTTTACATCTAACTGTTCAAGATGCAAATCTTTTGCTTCCACTAGACTAAAAATAATTATGATTGAAGTCATTTTAATAGCAGGAGAAAATATTTCATCAAAGTCTATACCTTTATTTTGTGCAGACCCTTTCATCACCAATCTACCCTTATACCTCTGTTTTCCTTCATCTTCTTCCTTTTACATGTAAACTCATTTATTCTGCAATGTTGTTTTACTTGCAAACAACCTGACTAAGTCCCAAGTCTGGTTATGTACCAAAGAGCCCATCTTTTCTTTCATGGCTTGTGCCCACTTCTTTTTGGTTTCTACCTACATTGCTTCTTCATATCCTTTTAGTTCACCAGAATCAATCAACAATCCATAATATAATGAAGGGGAATATTGTTCAGGGGGTCTACTTAACCTAGTAGATCTTCTAACAACACTAGTAGGAGTTTGAGGTGCTTCTTGTTATTGTCGTTATTGTTGTTATTGTTATTATTGTTGTTGTTGATCATTATGATTTCCTAACACCTTTGAATTTACTTTTTGTGTGATCTTATCAAGCACAGTGTATTCTTTGTTTTCTTTTTCATGTTTCTTTCCCCACAACTAATCTTTGTACAATACCCTAACATTGATATCATATCTCTACTCCTAATTATTTTATGGTTTTTATAATAATATAAGCGATAACCAAAATCATTAACACCATATATAATGAAGGTACACTCCTTTGATTTTGCCTCAAGCTTTGGTCTATTTTATTTATTAATGTGGACACATGCTTCACAACCAAAAATCTCTAGAAATGAGTAGTTTACGTGTTTACCTGTCCATGCCTCCTTTGGAATACCACTATCTAAGGAACTTGAAGACACTATTTATTAGTTAAGAAAAAATATCTACAACATTTGCCCAAAATTGTAAGGGAAATTTTGCATGCAATTTCATGCCCTTTGCATGCTCCATGATTGTCTTATTCATCCTTTTTGACGCACCATTTTCTTGTGGTGTTCTTGGAACAATAATTCTGAATAGTAATTATAAAATTCCTTATTGCAGTATTCACCTCTATTTATCTGATTTGAGACACTTCAATTATTTCCTGTCTCATTCTTAACCAAAGCTTGTAGAAATTAACAAAAATTTGCTACTAATGAATTCGAACGAAAATCAAGAGATTACAAATTTCCTCTACTATTACGCGGAATGGAAATTACAATTTAGAAACATATGCAATGACATGAAACCATCAAAACCACAAGAACACAATGATTTTATAGGGGAACCCAACTGGGAAAAACCCCTCGTTGTTTTTCATTAAGCATATGAGAATTAGAAACTATTACAATCTCTTGCTTTGATCCTGAAGCACACCCTGCACTATAAACCTGTTCTCGTGCTGATTGTCCTGCTTTGGCCAACACTTAGCCAATTCAAGGCCCCATATTGCTCCTATTTCCTTATGCAATCTTGGAGGAAATCCGCTCCTAAAGGATAGTATTTTTGTCCTATTTTCTTGCGCAATTCCCAAGGAATGATTCACTTGCCTAACTGCCAAGCCTATACCCTTAACTGGTATACAAT
Source organism: Pinus taeda (assembly GCA_000404065.3). Classification (NCBI taxonomy): domain Eukaryota; kingdom Viridiplantae; phylum Streptophyta; class Pinopsida; order Pinales; family Pinaceae; genus Pinus; species Pinus taeda. The sequence continues at coordinate 41,007 of APFE030227151.1, read as the reverse complement.
CAATGATTACAATGTGCCATTTCCTCCACTCCAACTAGGTAATACGAATTCCATGCATGTTTGGGCTATTTTTAGCCAATTGACAAGTTTAACTAAGAGATCACTGAGTTAACAA
>APFE030227151.1:2505-30500 GCA_000404065.3 Pinus taeda | reverse complement strand
ATGATTTCCTTGTATTTTAAACATGTATGTGTGATTAACTTGAAGGGTTGATTACTTTGTTTTTAAACATGCATGTAATGTAATATTGACTTGGAAAAAGTTAATTTGATCTCCAAGATTGTAAAGAGAAGAAATGATGAAGTGTTTCATCTTTGTAAAAGCATCATTTAAGTTCTTTTTGTACATGCTTGACTTGAAGGGTCAAATGTTTGAAAGGAAAAAATTCAAAATTTCAATGTTATTGGGCAATTTTTCTTTTTGGCATAACTTCCTCATACGGAGACCATTTTTCAAACCGTTCATGGTGCCATAATCAAAAGGACAAGATTTAGCCGGTCGTTCACATTTGCCACACTTTTGAACACTTTGAAATTTGAGTTATCACTGAAGTCCTAGATCAATATCTAATCACTCCTCCCCATTAGGACCTTTTGAACCCCAAAAGACTAATATACTGATCTGAATAGTAAATGAGAGTATAGCACCCTTTGTTTTCAGCCTCTATACACTTGCCTGAATAGCTAGTGCCTTTCAATAAAAACTTGAAGGTAGACGACACTTCCTTTCCTGAATGCGCTTGTCCTTCTGTCAAGCACTGTCTTCTTTGAACTCATTTAGGATTTAAAAAAGGTCGTTGAACATCGCTTCCAAGCCACTTCCATAAAAAAGTCACAAATGTAACCATGGCGACTTTTGGTGAAAGGCATGATTTTGTCGAACCCTCTGTTTTGTTGAAAGGCATGATTTTGTCGACTTGTGATTTAGTCGATCATTTGTAAACATGATGTATAGATCCAATGTTGATTCATAGGATGTGAAAAATGTTTCTTTTGCTGAAACAAGAATTTATTCATCAAGTTATTATCTTCTTTCGACATCATCTACAAAAAAAGATTTGCAGCTTCAAAGACCCAAATTCTTAGGCCTTACCTCAACCATTATTGGCTCAACTATACCCTGTGCATGTTTGCCCAATCCTTTTCCTTCATATCCCATTTTGGACATCAACTTGGACCCTATGCTTCTGGTATGTTTCTCAAAAGAACCGACATAAACATTCTTATAAGAATTTGAAGACAAACTAGAATTGTTTACCTCTTCTTCAAGCTGATACTTGGTTAAGGCTTCTTTGGCAACAAGAAGTTATGTCTCCAACTCATGCATCCTTTCTAGATTCATGTTTGCAATATGAAGTTGGCCTTCCATTTCCTGCAATTGGTCAGAAAGCAACTGCTTCTCTTCCCTCAGGGAATTCAACTGCTCTTGAAGTTTAGAGCTCTGCCTTTCATCCTCATACATTTCTCTCACCATATTCATCATGATGAAAAATTCTTGCTTCAAGCCTTCATCAAAGAATCTTGTGAATTCAGATGATTTTGAAGCCATTGGCACAGGTTAGAGAGCAATCATAGGTCGTTTGCAGGTGTTTTTGCTTCGTGGAAGTTCTAGGAGCCACCAGGGTCCAGTATTGTGGGAGCTGTATAGGGTTGCAGGTACCCATTGGAGGAGAACCAGTGGTCATTCCTGACTGATTTGAGTGTTCTGAATCCATTTTTACAGTCTATTTCGCCTATTGAGGCTTTTATTCAACTATATATTCATTTTGAGCTTTTAATCAAATCAAGGACATGCCCATTTGGGAGCCTTGGACCCGGTAGATGTAGCCCAGGAGGGGTGAACTGCGTTATCAACTTCTTTTGCATCTATGGTTGAGTTATTTTCCTGAATAAATCTGTTTTAGTATGTTAAACAGAGAAATGAATTAATTCTAGTACACATAAAAGGGTCATAAACAACTGAAAAACTCATTTGTTTTTAACTGCAAGACATGTATATCACTTAAACATGTATGTTTACTGAATTGAATACCTTGCTAGGCATTTACAAGTAGTTTCAAATTCAGATCATTTTTGCCCTAGAAGGCAATCCCTCTCTTTGTACGAGGGCATTGTATTTGAGGCTGCGTAATAGATGTGTATTCTCCGAGCGAGAAGCAGAGAGGTGAGACTGCGAGAGAAAACATAGGATATTACAGCGGATCTACTGTAGGTTGTGTCTCTTCATTTTGTTGGATAATAAAAAGGAAGGACTGGCTATTCGGGGTGGACGTCAAACTGGGTGAACCACGTATATCTATGTCTCTCTTGTTTTATGCATTTTCTGTGCTTATATTTCTGCGATATTTTATGTGTTCTATTGCTTCGTAATATATAATTTCCTAACAAATCAACATTCTTTAAACCTGACAACAAATTTCTTGAGTGAAGAATATGCATCCCCTTCTCACTCCTGTGCCCAAGCCTATGAGGCCACTATAACAACCTTAGTAAAAAATCCATGTAATACAAGTTAATAAAGGAAAAATAATAACCTTGGTCATGAGACACGTATTCCAAGCTGAATGTTGGGAAAAACATCATATTGTGGTTGTTCATTGGGTTTATTATGGCTATGGAAATTGGCAAAGGCAATAACAAAGGCTTTGGAAATACATGAGACATTAATTGACATTTTATTTATGAAAATAATGGAAATTAGGAGAAAAATAAGGTGAAAGGTCACAGGTTGCATGTGAGGAGGAAAATGAAGAAAAATAATGGAAATGAAGAAATTAGAGGCTTCATTAATAAAAAGGATTTTGAGGATCAGTTCATAGACTTTTGCGAGTTCAGTTTTTGGAGTTCTCATTATATTATCTCTCTCTCTCTCATATTCTTGGATACTTAGAATTTTCTTGGAACGCTATTGGAGGAGTGTGGCATACTTGGGCTTTGGACCAAGAAGACGAAAGAAGAGTTGGAAAACGCAAGAGGACATCGAAATCAACAGCTACAACGAGATTTTCTTGCAAGTACAAAGTTGAATCTATGATTTCCTTGCTAGTTTTGACATGCATGGAATATGCATGTGGTTTCTTGGTCATGATCTATCATTGACATGGAGGATTGTCTGGATTAACAATGGTTTTTCATATCCTTTCCATATCTTGGATAGCCATGGTGTCATGGGAGTCCTGGATAGCCATTTCTTGGATAATCCTTTTGCTTTCTAGTTGGTTCTCGTGTTCCTTTAGCTGTGGGTTGAGTTATTAGTTCTTGGAGCCTTGGTTGGAAAAATGCTTTGGAGCCTTGTAACAACTTGAGTTGATGTATTAGTTCTGGAGCCTTGGTTGGACAAACACTCTAGAGCCCTTGGTGGGTTGAGTTACTAGTCCTAAGGCCTTGGTTGGAAAAATGATTTGGAGCCCGACAATAGTTGTGGGTTGAGTTACTAGTCCTGGAGCCTTGGTTGGAACAAACACTCTAGAGCCCTAGAAAACTTGGGTAGAGACCAATCTGGTGATGGTTAGTGATGTCCGATTGTGAGGTGGAATCACTAGTTGAGGATTGAGGTGGTTTGGCCTCTAGAAGCCCTGGTTTGATTTTGATGGATTTGTTCTATGAGATCCCATATTCATGCATGGAATATGGCATTGGGGTGATTGGCTTAAAAGAGATTTGGTTCAGCCAATCTATGGTAGGGTGGAATGTGGAAGTCCCGAACTTGGTTGGCCTTTGCATTCATCAATAATATCTTTCTTTCTTCTTGGTATTTTATGGGTAAATATATGTGTTTATATATGGCTTATATGGTTGTTATATCCTTGATATTTTTGTTGGTTATATGCGAGTTATGAATGAGTTTTATGACAGTGAAAATGTATGGCTCCCATCATGTTTTGGTTAATGATTGAATGTACAATGAATATATGGATTAATAGATGGTAATGCAGTTATTGTGATGAGGCATAAATGCTTTTTAGAGATTCTCAGATAAGTATGAGACCCCTATGCTCAGATTTGTTGTTTAAACCTGTAGAATGCACAGTTGTGACATGTTTGATGAAATGCCTGTTATGGCTAGTAGGGTTCCAGTCAAGTCCTTGTTCAAGTATTTTCATTTGTATCATTCTTTTGATGTTACTTTTCATTTCTGGAAGTTTCATGGAGTTCTGGGTAGTGGCCTAAGTCTTGGCCTTGAAAAAGTGGCACAGAATCCAAAGTCTGGCACAAAATTACCTGGTAAATTCTCCAGTCACACGCAGGCCTTGCTATGGGGATATTGGAGGGTCCTAGTCACATGCATGACCATTTCAAGGGAGATACAAAGTCTTTAATGCAACGAAATGTCAGTTTGTCTAAGGGGTTGGTCACCTGGATGGGTTGGATGGATCCTAGGGCTTCTTTTGAATGTGTAAAATTTCAGGTTGGTTGTGTTCTGTGAGTTCCACTTCCTTAACTGATACGCAAGGAGTTGAATCATATCATAGTAACTCTTCATCACATGTTTATCCTGATTGTCCAATTACTTGGGTAGATGTGGGAGGAGGGTGTTATAGAGTGGTATCAGAGCATGGTTATGTTTTCCTTAGTTGATGTCTGGATTTTGTTCCCCTTGGATGAATGTGTTATCATATGTACATGTTGGTTGCATATAAATATTTATGATTATGGTCTATGTGCTTATTGTGTATGCATGGCATTGGTCATGATTGAAGTGGTGTCGACATATGAAAGTTGATGGTGTCTTTGTTGAATGTATTTATTGTGAGTGTATGCTGGTTATGCATTAGTTATGTATGTCAGTGTTCATATGTTGTTATGCATACATTGACATGGTGATAATTTTCATTCACAAGGTCATAGTATGTGTTTGGTATAGTCATGCATTGATGACTGGATAATGATTGAAACGATATATATATATATATATATTGCACTAATATGGTTGGTCTTGTAGATGAGACATCCTCCCTGAACTATACTAAGGTATGTTGGTTTGTTTATGATTTTATTTAACTGATATAATATACTTTATAGGAAGAAGGGATCAAAGATGACTAGCAAGATGGTAGACTACATAGATTCTCCCTATGAATTAGATAAGCAACATCATGTTGGGAACTCTTTTGTGTTAACAGACACATCAAAGGAGTTTGAAGGAAGAAATAAGGGGTTACAAAATAGATAATGACAATCATGCAGACATATGAGAAAAAAATAGAAGTCAATGTAGTAATTGTTCAGAGTTTTCCATAATCGCAGAGGCAGAGACCACTTCGGATTAGCTATGGACAGGACGATAGGATTAGTGGGGCATATGGGAGGATATCTCGTACCGGGCATAGGTCAGATAAAGATGACACAATAAGGGATGACAGGTTCTTGGATACTTCAGACAAGAGGAGTGATGTACATAGATACTATTCTAGTTCTGGTTCTGACAGGTATCATGGTCATCATAGTTATCATCCTTATAAGAGGGATGATAGGGGATATTTGTCAGATGAGTTCAAGAAAGCAAAGCCACCCACATTTAATGGGGAAATGAAGAAAACATAGGATGCATAAGCATGGTTTCTTGGAATGAATAATTTCTTTAGGATACATGTTTGCTCAAAGAACATGAAGGCCGTAATAAATACATTCAATGTCAAAGGTAAAGTAGATATCTGGTGGGAAGATGTAAAGAACATTAGAGATATTTATGAGGAGGAAGGAAGAAGTACCTATTGTAGAGCTACTATTATGATAGGGCAAAAGAGTTTTATGAGCTAAAGATTAGATCTATGACTGATGAGGAGTACACTAGCAAATTTCTGCAGTTGTTGAGGTATGTGCCTTACCTCAAGGAGGAGAAGGCCAAGATTTAGAGATTCATCAGTGGGTTGCCGATAACATTTAAGGATAGGATTGAGTTTGATGAGATTAGGTCCTTGGAGGAGTCCATCCTGAAGCTAAAACATTTTCATGAGAAATCAAAGTGCAAATATGAGACTAAACTAAACTGGAAAGGTATTAATAAGAATAAAGGGAAATGGGATAAGAAACGGGCAAGGCCTTAGGTCTACACAAGTAACAAAGAGAATGCAATGCCACACAAGAATTTCAATGCACTAATCTGGTTGGTCCTGTAGATAAGACATCCTCTCTGAACTATACTAAGGTATGCTGGTTTGTTTATAATTCGTTTTAGTTGATATAATATACCTTGCAGGAAGAACGGATCAAATATGACTAGCAAGATGGTAGGCTACATAGATTCTCCCTATGAATTATATAAGAAACGTTATGTTGGGCACTCTTTTGACTTAGCAGACACATTAAGGAGTTTGAAGGAAGAAATAAGGAGTTGCAAAGCAGATAATGACAAAATAATGTAGACGCATGAGAAAAAAACAGAAGTCAATGCAGTAATTCTTTAGAGTTTGTCATAATTGCAGAGGCAGGGACCACTTTGGATTAGCTATGGACAGGAGGATAGGACTAATCGGGCATATGGTAGGATATCTCACAGTGGGAATAGGTCAGATAGAGATGAAACGATCAAGGATGACAAGTTATTGGATACTTCGAACATGAGGGGTGATGGACATAGGTACTATTCTAGTTCTGGTTCTGACAGGTATCATGGTCATCATCATTATCATCCTTACAGGAGGAATGATAGGGGGTATTTTCCGGATGAGTTCAAGAAATCAAAGCCACCCACATTTAATGGGGAAATTAAGAAAACATAGGATGCATAAGCAGGTTTCTTGGAATGAATAATTTCTTTAGGATACATGATTGCTCAGAGAACATGAAGGTCATAATAAATACATTTAGTGTTAAAGGTAAAGTAGATATCTGGTGGGAAGATTTAAATAACATTAGAGATATTTATGAGGAGTTGACTTGGAGTGAATTTGAGAGACTATTCAAGAAGAAGTATCTATCGTAGAGCTACTATGACGATAGGGCAAAAGAGTTTTATGAGATAAAGATGAGATCTATGACTGATGAGGAGTACACTAGAAAATTTCTACAATTGTTGAGGTATGTGCCTTACCTCAAGGAGGAAAAGGCCAAGATTCATAGATTCATCAATGGTTTTCGATACCATTTAAGGATAGAATTGAGTTTGATGAGCCTAGATCATTGGAGGAGGCCATACAAAAGCTAAAACATTGTTATGTGAAATCAAAGGGCAAATATGGGACTAAACCAAACTGGAAAGGTATTAATAAGAATAAAGGGAAATGGGACAAGAAACAGGAAAAGGCCTTAGGTCCACACAAGTAATAAAGAGAATGCAATGCCACACAAGAAGTTTAATGCATCTGACAAAGGACATGAATTTCGATCTAAGCAGAACAAGGGTGATGATAGGAAGCCCGTACAGTATTGGGCTTTTGGCAACGATCATCGTCAAAGAGATTGTCTATAACATGAGGGTGGTAAACCACAGATTTACAGTGCCCAGGAAGCATAGATGATTTGGGATGTTGGGAAGAGTGTTCATAGGATCTATGCAACATTAGATAACAGAAAAACCGATCACCAAGAATCTATTATTGAGATGGACGATGAGCTTTGTGATCAAGTTATTTCTATTTTGATTGACCCTAGATCTAATTATATTTATCTTAATCCTGACCTAGTGGATAAGTGTGGTTTGAATAAAAAGTACATGCAAAATATTCATTAGTACTACTGGCTATAGGAACAAAGAAGTGATTTCATTGTTGGGTAAGATTTTGTGCATTTGAGTTGAGTGGTATGCCTACATCAACACATTTGAATGTATTTCCATTGGGTTCGTATAACATGCTTTTGGGTATGGACTGGTTGTATCTCCATATGACCAAGGTGGATTTTTATGAAAAATCGATTGAGTGTTTGGATGATAATGGACATAAGAGAATATTACATAGTAAGAAGAAATCAACGTCAGTTAGGATGGTGACAACTATGTAGGAAAAACACAGTCACAAAAAATAGTGTGTTTTATTTGCAGTGCATATTTCTAGTGACAAAGGTAAGGAAGTTGAGGATGTGGATGACTTGAGAAGGTACCCAATTTTACAACAGTTTTAGGATGTGTTCTAGCAAATATTTTAGAATTATCGCCTCACAGGGAAATAGACTTTTCTATTGAGTTGGTATCAGGGGTAGCACCAACATTAAAGAAGCCATACATGATGAGCACTCTAGAGTTGGTAGAGATGAAGTTGCAGTTGAAGGAAATTCTTGACAAGGGATACATTAGGCCAAGTGTATCACCATGGAGCTCACTAATATTGTTTGTGAAGAAGGATGGTACTCTTAGGTGTGCATTGATTACAAGAAGTTGCACAAGGTGACCATCAAGAACAAGTATCCATTGCCGATGATTGATTATTGGTTCTATTTGTTGAAGGGAGCAATGATATTCTAGAAGATCGATCTGAGATCTAGATATCATCAAGTACGCATCAATGAAGATGACATTTAAGAGACAATTTTTTGGACTAGGTATAGACATTGTGAGTTTGTTGTAGTTCATTTCGGTTTGAATAATGCTCTAGCTACTTTTATGTGCTTGATGAATAATGTGTTGTGTCCTTCTCTAGACAAGTTGTTATTATATTCATTGATGATATACTGGTATATTATAAAAATGAAGAAGAGCATGCCAAAAACTTAACAATAGTATTGAGATTGCTAAGAGAGAATTAGTTGTATTTTGAGCTTAGTAAATGTAGTTTCTTTTAGACAGAGGTGCATTAGTTGGGACATGTGGTTTCCAAGGAAGGCATAGCAGTAGATCCAGAGAAGATAATGGTTATCATGGAGTGGGAAACTCCTGGGAATGTGGATGAGGTAAAGTCCTTTATGGGGTTAGTAGGTTATTACAGGAGATGCATCAAGAAATTCTCACAGATTGCATATCCCATCACATCATTACAAAGGAAAGGTAAGAAGTTTGAATGGACAGAGGAATGTGCTGCAAGTTTTAAGTAGCTGAAACAATTGTTGACACATGCTCCAGTGCTAAAGATTGCAGATTTGGATAGATAATTTGTGGTATGCACATATGCTTGCAAAAGAGGACTTGGTGGAATTATTATGCAGGAAGGATAGGTAGTATGCTATGAGTCACGAAAATTGAATGAGCATGAGAAAAATTATCCGACACATGATCTTGAGTTGGCAGAGATTATCCATGCAATGTATATGTGGAGGCACTATCTTCTTGGCAAGAGATATGTACTGATGAGAGATCACGTAGTGTTGAGGTATCTATTTTACCAATCGAATATGAATTCCAGGAAAGTTAGATGGTTGCCATGATTTGTGAGTTCGACTTTGAAATTAGGTATATTAAAGGTAAAGAGAACAGGGTTGCAGATACTCTTAGCTAGAGGATACAAGTAAACGACATAACAACTATGAGTTCTTATGGGACAAATTTGCAGGATCATATCTTGCAGGCAGGTCAACAGGATAACAGGTACATGGAGCTCAGGCACAAGTTATAACATAGTACATGTACATGTACATGTATAGGTGCATGTACAAATGAAAAGGATGTGGACTATCATATCACAACATATGGCTTGATCAGATTTAGGGACAAGATATATGTGCTAGATGACAACGAGCTCAAGAAGCTTATCTTGAGAGAGTTTCATGTGAAACCATATTTAGGTCACCCCGGCTATCAAAAGACATTGACAGTGGTGAATAAGTTCTACTACTGGCCGAACTTGAATAAATAAATGGCAAATTTTGTGGTGAGATGCATGGATTGTCAATAGGTAAAGGCAGAGTGTAAGCATCCAGGTGGGTTACTATAGTTGATCTTAATTCTAGAGTGGAAATGGGAGGTCATTTCCATGGAATTCATCATAGGTTTTCCGAGGACAGATAGGCAACATGATTCTATCATGGTTGTGGTGGATAAATTGACTAGGGTAGCACACTTCATTCCAGTGAAATCCACTTATTTAGCACATGTCTTCATCAGAGATTTAGTGAGATTGCATGGTGTTCCGAAGAAGATTGTGTTAGAGAGGGATGCTAAGTTCACTTCTAGGTTCTAGAAGGAGTTATTTTCATGTTTAGGTACAAAGTTGGCCTTTAGCACAACTTATCATCCACAGACAAATAGGGTCAACATAATATTGGAAGATATGTTGAGGATGTATGTGATGCATCAACAACAGAAGTGGGAAGAGTATCTTCCACCAGTATAGTTTGTTTACAACAATGTGTATCATGAGTCACTGAGGATGAGTCCATTTGAGGCACTCTATGGGCAGAGTTGTAATACTCCTATTAGTTGGAGGATCAAGTTAATAGGGTATTGATAGAACCATATAGGTTGGTATAAATGGAACAGGAAATGCAGGCAATCAAGAAGAATATAAAGGCAACATAGTATAGGTAGAAAAGTTATGCAGACTGGAACATGTTGTTTAAGGAGTTTCAGGTTGGGGAACAGGTGTACTTGTGCATTAAGCCCAAGAATAGCTCCTTGCGGATTGGATCATGTGTGAAGCTGACACCTCAGTTTTGTGGAACTTTCAAGATTCTTGAAAGGATCGGACCAGTAGCCTATCGACTTACACTGCCTCCGACAATGAAAGTCCATGACGTTTTTCGTGTGTCATTACTTAAGAAATATGTTCATGATGTTGATCATATAGTTGACTGGTCTGTATTGCAAGTGGAGCTAGCAGGAGAATTCCATATGGAACCTCAGTGTATATTGTAGAGAAAGATGTTCATGCTCCAAAACCGAGCAATCGAGCAAGTTAAAGTGCAGTGGAAGCACTTTGGGACTGATGAAGCTACATGGGAGATGGAAAATCAGATGTGGGCTATGTATCCTTCTCTATTCGTTGGTTGAGAAAATATCCTTGATATATGTCTTTGGTATATGATTGGTATGATGTTTTGGTTTATGTACATATGGATGTAAATACTGCTATGAGTTGTGTTATAAACATCTAATAAGCGGTATGAGTGTCATGTTAGTATGATTGTCATGTTGGTTTGATTTCAACAGGTTGATCATTGTAAATACTACAACGAGCTGAGTTATAAAGCTCCATGGGAAGTATGTTTTGATTTCAACAGTGTTTTTGGTTGTAGGTGTCATTGAACACCGAGGACATTGTTCCACCAAGGGGTAGGGTTCTATAACAACCCTGGTCAAAAAGCCATGTAATACAACTTAATAAAGGAAAAATAATAACCATGGTCACAGGACAGGTATTCCAAGATGAATGTTGGGAAAAACATCCTAGTGTGGGTGTTCATTGGGTTTATTATGGCTATGAAAATTGACAAAGGAAATGACAAAGGCTTTGGAAAGGCATGAGGCATTAAAATTGACATTTTATTTAAGAAAATAATGGAAATTAGGAGAAAATGAAGGTGAAAGGTCACAGGTTGCACGTGAGAAGGAAAATGAAGAAAATAGAGGCCTCATTAATAAAAAGGCTTCTAAGAATCAATTCACAGACTTTTTTCAGTTCAGTTTTGGAGCTCTCATTCTATTCTCTCTCTCTCTCTCTCATACTCTTAGATAGTTAGAGTTTTCTTAGAGAGCTCTTGGAGGAGTGTGACATACTTGGGACTTGGAGTAAGAAGGTGAAGGAAGAGAAGGAAAGCGCAAGAGGACATTGGAATCAACAACTGCAACGAGTTTTGCTTGCAGGTACCAAGTTGCATGTATGCTTTCCTTAGTAGTTTTGATATGCATGGCATACACATGTGGTTTCTTGGTCATGATTTATCATTGACATGGAGGATTACCTAGATTAACAATGGTTTTTCCTAGCCTTGTCATTTCCTCGATAGCCATGGTGTTGTGGGAGTCTTTCCATTTTTATTTTTGGTTGGTTCTCATGTTCCTTTCGCTGTGGGTTGAGTTATTAGTTCCCAGAGCCTTAGTTGGACAAATGCTCTGGAGCCTTGTAACATCTTGGGTTGAGTTATTAGTCCTGGAGCCTTGGTTGGAAAAACTCTCTGGAGCCTTTGGTGGGTTGAGTTACTAGCCTTGGGGCCTTGGTTGGACAAACGCTTTGGAGCCTGGCAGCAACCATGGGTTGCGTTACTAGTCCTGGAACCTTGGTTGGAACAAACACTCTCGAGCCTTAAACAACTTGGGTAGAGACCAATCTGGTGATGGTTAGTGATGTTTGACTGTGAGGTGGAACCACTGGTTGAGGTTTGAGGTGGTTTGGCCTTTTAATGCTCTAGATTTATTTTGATGGATTTGTTCTATGATATCCCACATTCATGTTTGGAATATGGAACGAGGGTGATTGGCTGAAGAGGGATTTGGTTCAACCAATCTATGGTCGGGTGGAATGTGGAAGTCTCAAACTTGGTTGGCCTTTTCATTCATCAATAACAACTCTCTTTCTCCCTAGTATTTTATGGGTAAATATACTTGTTTATATGTGGCTTATATTGTTGTTATATACTTGATATTTCTATTGGTTATATATTGGTTATGAATGAGTTTTATGACAGTGAAAATGTATGGATCTCATCATGTTTTGGTTAATCACTAAATGTGCAATTAATATATGACTTAATAGATGGTAATGTCGTTATTGTGATGAGACATCAATGCTTATTATATATTCTAAGATAAGTATGAGGTCCCTATGATTAGATATGTTGTTTATACCTGTAGAATGCATATTTGTGACATATTTGATGAAATGCCTGTCATGGCTAGTAAGGGTCTAGTCAAGTCCTTATTAAAGTATTTGCATTTGTATCATTGTTTTGATGTTACTTTTAATTTCTAGAATTTTCGTGGAGTTCTTGGTAGTGGCCTGAGTCTTGGCTCTAAAAACGTGGCACAAAATTCTGAGTCTCTGGCACAAAACTACCTGGAAAATTCCCCAGTCGCATGCATGCCTTGCTGTGGGAGAAACTTGAGGGTCCTAGTTGCATGCATGCCTATGTCAAGGGAGCGATTGAGGCTTTAATGTAATGAAATGTTAGTTTGTCTGAGGGGTTGGTCACTTGAATGGGTTGGATGTCTCCCGGGGTTTTTGTTGCATGTGTAGAAGTTCAGTTTGGTTGTGTTTTGTCGATTCCACTTCCTTAACTAATATATAGGGAGTTGAATCAGATCATAGTAACTCTTAGTTTTTACCCCGGTTGGACAGTGACTTGGGTAGATGTGGGAGGAGGGTGTGACAACTACAATGTTGTATATGCTCATGTGGAGGTTAAAGCATCAATAGAACTAGAAATACCATTGCATAAATACAATTTACCAATCTTTTCTCCTTTTTCTATTACTAGGGATCCTTTAGTGACTTTCTAAGTTTTCTCTGTAAATGTAGTTACACAACCTTCACTTCCCAACTTCCCTGTTGAAATTAGATTTTTCTTCAGATATGGAACATGCCTTACCTCCTTTAATAGCCATTGGTTTCCATTTTGTTTATTTATAAAAACCTTACGCATTCCAATGATTTTACAGGGTTTACCATCACTCAGATGAACCTGTCCAAAATCTCCTTGAACATAGTCATGAAAATGTTTCCTATCAGGTGTGGCATGGAATGAAGCCCCTAAATATATCACCTAGGCATTAATAATATTTTATAATGAAAGAATCAGAGTATCTTGCAACACATCACTTGTTACATTCGCTTCCTTATTGCTCTCTTGATGTCCATCTCCTTCTTTTCCTTTCTGAGATTTACAATATTTCTTTAGGTGTCCTTTCTTCCTACATTTCCAGCAGACTATCCCTAATCTGGATTCAAATCTACCTTTCCTTGACTTACTACGATGTCCCAAGCTCTTTCCTCTCTCTAGTTTCCTTCCCCTAGTCTCTGCATTCAAAGCATTACTTCTTGTCTCACCTGATCTTTTTCGTCACATTTCCTTGTTAAGGATAACACAAACAACATCATCAAACTTTAACATACTATATCTAGAGACTAAATTATTGATAGCCATGACTAAGCCATTCTAAATTTTTGGATATGAGCATAGAAACAATAGATCCCTAACTTCATCATTAAAATTTACCCCTACAGAATTTAAGTGATTAGTAACTCTGTAAAATTCATTTAAATGATCAATAACAGATCCACCCTCTGACATCTTCATATTAAACAAGCGCTTCATAATAAATACCTTGTTTGAGGCTGAGAGTATTTCATATACATTGGTCAATGCCTTCATTAGACCCTCTATTTTCGTTTTCTTTGAAATTTTGAAGGCCACCGATGCTGGTAGGAACAACCATATTATTCCTAGTGCCTTTCTATGGAGAATCCCCCATTCTTTGTTTGTCATACTTGTGGGCTTCTTTAATTTTCCACTCAATGGTAGGTAATGATATTTTTGATACAAATAATCCTTTATTTGCATCTTCCATAGATGGCATTTTTTGGTCATTGAATTTCTCAACCCTAAACCTACGATCTTCCGCCATTGCTCCCACTCAAACTATGAACCTTTCATTCCTATGATTTTATTAGCCAAATAGACCTTCGAATCTTATACTAGTTAGAAATTAAATAATAGAGAAATGGAACACATAGAATATTGTAGAAAAAACAGACACGAAAAAATATAAATAAGAGATACAATAATATACGTGGCTCACCTAATTTGGCTAAGTCCACAGAGAAACAACAATTCCTTCCTTTTATATTATCTAATAAAATGAAGGGATACAACCTACAACAAATCTGTTGTAACTTCCTCTTCGCTTTCACACAGTCTCCTTTCTTCTTCTCACATAGAATCATACAAATTCATAATACAATTCCCTCATATAAACCAAGGGTTTCCTTCTAGGGAAAAATTCCCTAAATTAACATAACTTCTACCATCAGATATTCTGCCTTATGAACGTGTTGATCTAGATTGTCATTAATGTCAATATGAAGCCAAGGAGAAGCATAGCATACTTGTGAAGAATAGGAACAAAGCCACTGGAAAGAGGATCGCATCAGCAAAGGTGCATAAGAAGAGGTCATTGGAAGCCACGAGAAACAAGAGAAACATAGAGGAAAGAGCGGAGGAATACATAAAGCGGAGGAGTATATATATATTATATAGATGCGATATAGTAGAAGAGCATATATATATATATATATCAGAGAAATCACAGCGGCAGGTTCTATCAAGTGCCCCATTGAAACCCCCGATTACAATATATAGCTCCAGACCCGATGGTCCTATTATATCGCGCCCTAATGATATATCACGTCCATCATATTGGGAGTTATGTACTGAAGCATTTAAAGCCCTTGTCACATTAAAACTGCAATTGCGATAATAACGCAGACCCGACTGCACCATTGCAATATGATTTAATATATTATTGCATCAGTCACATATCACATATATATTGTAAATCCTTGCTACACTATAAAGAACTGATTGCGATATATACATATGGACCAGATGGATTCATTAAAAACAATTCATTGAATATCACATCCGTCTCGTCTGCAGAAGGGGAATTGGCTATGTTATGTGCAAATATGTCGATTGCGATAAAGTTGTAGAGGAGCGGACCCAGTGAAATTATAGATGCGGGTGTAATGCATTTGAAGTCCGGCCTTATGTGTTCGGAGGGTGTTTTTCCATGTATTCCTGTGTATTTCGATAAGTAATGTTGCCCGTGTTTTTAAGGCCAAAAGCATAAATTAACACTTCCGAGAGTTTAGTGGGCCTGAACCATTGCGATTGCGATTGCGATTACGGGATTACTATTGTATATTGTATGAATATTATAAAAGGGGGGCCTCTATGATATTTTCTTTAATATGCAACATTATTGTATTTCGGCCTCTCTTCCACATTAATGTTTCCTGTATGTATTGATGGATATGAAGAGACAGAGGAAGCTGAAGAGTGAGTGCAGAGGAAGCTAAAAGATCAAGTGAGCGTTGAGGAAGCCAAAGATCCAGTGGAGAAAGGAAGCCAAAGGCCAGGGGTACTAGGAATATAAAATAGAGAACAAGGAAAGTTTAGAGTTACTTGCAAACTGTAAGAAAAAAGGGAAGCCAAAATTTTGGTAGAAGTGGAAGGAACAGGAGGACAAAAGTAAGTCATAGGCACAACAGGGTTGGGAGAAAAGAATTACAACCAAATAGATCCAGACGGTTTACAGCAGAGGGTTGGAGCCCTTGAGGTTGGTGCCTCAGAACTGAAAGGATTGGTGTCCTTGGGAGTTGGTGCTCCTAAATTCAAGGTTGGTGCCTTGACAAGACAGAGTTGGTGCTCTAGAGGTTGGAGCCTCACAAAGAGTCCAAGTTGGTGCTTGGCAATTGATTGAAACCATATATATATATATATATATATATATATATATATATATATATATATATATATATATATATATATATAGTACTTGATTATTGCAAATATCACATTAATAAAAGCATCTATTCCCGTTATCTACTTCTCTGTTCCAAATATAAATGTTTTTAACTGATATAAATAATAATTGAAAATAAACACTGATTCACCCCCCTCTCAGTATTTCCAACAGAACGACCCATATTGACTACGAAATTACAATATTTTACAAGGCAAATTTTCTCTAATTTTTCACTTTAGGGGCGTTGCCCCCCTTGATGGAAATAGTTGGGGGGGGGGAGGGGGAAGCCTCCCACACCCCCTCACCAGGGACTGGAATCCAACCACGGTTGAAACAAAAAAAAACTTTTGAACAATCATAAAGATAACCAGACTCCACACCCAACAAGGTGAACTAGATCTTAAAAAGCTCCACACTCAAGAAAGTTGTGTACACATCTTTATGAAACCAATGTTTCTAGAGAAGTGGCAATGGTGTTTTTCTTCTCTTCACTTACAAAAGAGGTGATGAATGGGCTTGGGAAAGGTATTAGGTAAATTGTTGCCATGGTGGGGATTGTTAAAATATGACAAGAATAAATTAAAATAAAATGTAAAAATCAAAATTTAATGAGGTAAATATTTGGTTGTTAGACTAACTATGTTGGATTACAAAACTGATGATAGTTTTGTAATGATTCCTATTTCATTTTATCATTGAATCGCAAGCGTTGAAGGGGATATAACCCTAATTGCAATTTTTTTCGTGATTGTAAAATACCTTACATTGTCCTGTGTAGATTTCCATGATAAAATATAAGGGTTTTTCCATGTACATTTTGTGTATTGTTCTAAATTCTGATAAAATATAAGGGTTTTTTGATGTACATTTCTGTATTGTTCTAAATTTTGTCATTATGTCTTTTCTCATGTTAATGTTCTTTATAGACTCTAAAAACCAACACCCTAGGGCTTGGACTCTTTCAAGGTAGCCTCTTAACACTTAGAAATAAGCTAATCAAAAGTGGTATTAACCTTTTCATAACAATAGGTCTCCACGATAATATTAGCAGTATTTTTATTTACATTGTCAACCTTTCCCATGTATAAAAGATAGAAATTGTAGGGTTATATTTAAACATTCCCAAAGTCAAGTCGGACATCCTTAGGTTATGCTTAAAACAATAATCTTGATTATTTTTTCAAAGTCAACTATGAAACAAGATAAAGCACATTGTTGAGCTTGATTTAGGGCTTCCACTTTCTATATTTCTAAAGTATAGTCACCTAACCATATTTCCAAACTATAGAAAATAGAGCCCTTATTAATGTTTATATTTTACATTCAAAATAGTTGGTAATTGGTGAAAGAGCTGCAATTAGTGGGATGTTTGTAAGTAAAGGGATTTTGAAAATAGTTAATATATTCACAAGAAATCATCTATTGTGAGGAGATAATTAGCATACTTTCTCTTGATCAATGGTGAAGAACCTGGTCAACAAAGTAAAAATGACCACAATGTTGTACACTAATGGTTCATTACATTTTAAACCAAGTGGCATAGATGTTAATCTGTGGAATGAATGGACAACCAATAACAATATAAGCTAAGAACCCACCATTCTTGAAACCAAGGTGCATAGTAGGGAGTTGATCTAGGTGGATATTTGTGGCCACTCACCTATTCCACTTGGATCCCCACCATTTCTCTATCTTTTTTTTTTTTTAGTTTCCTTAATTGTAGCATAATTTCCTATTTTTTGTAGTTTTTAGGGTCCTTGAACTTCCGGAGCCGTTTTGAGGCCCTAAACGACGTTTTTTTGGAAATATTCAATGAAATTTCCTAGGTGAATATTGCCAAAAAAACGTTGTTTAAGGCCTCCAAACAGCTCCATAAGTTCACGACTAGAAAAACTGTCAAAAATAGTAAATTGTGCTACGATTAAGGAAACTAAACAAAACTAATAGAACAATGGTGGGGGTCCAAGTTGAATAGGCAAGTGGCCACCAATATCCACTTGGATCATTCCTACCCCCTTAGGAAGCAATGGTGTCCATTGCATTGAGTTCCTCCATGAGATGAAGAAACTTCTGCTGAACTTGGTCCCTAGTGAGCCATTTTCCTTGGTGTAGGAGTTGGCCAGCTTTGACAACTCGATATAGTTGGGTCTTCTGCTGGCGAGTATTCTTGATCTATGTGACCATGATCTGATCAGTTGTAGCTTGTTCCATTCAGTTTGTTGGTGTGAGTTGTTCTGCAATGTCGGATGTGTCCAGTAATGGTGGAAAGCATGGCCGAAGGCGATCCACATTGAACACTAGCCGCAAGCCAAGGAATGGGGGAATGATGAGTTCAAAAGAATTATCTCCCATAGCCTTGGTGATGGTGTATGGCCCATATCGAAGTGGGAAAATCTTGCGGTGGGGCCCAGCGAGGCGCTTCTTCTGCAAATGTAGCCAAACTTTGTCGCCCACTTGGAACTTGTGTGGCACCTGATATTGACCATGTTGCTACTTGTACTTAGCATTGGCTTTGTCCAATATGTCATGGACCCGTTGGTGGATGTGTTGAATGTACTCAATGAAGCTATTTTCCTTTTCGGCTTTGGACTGGACATGAGCCGAATCTTATTGAGTCACTGCAAATGGTATGGCCACATCAATGGGACATAGTGGCTGGAATCCCAAGCCCACCTGAAAAGGGATGTGGCCAGTTGAGCTGTGGAGATCTCGGTTGTAGCTCTGCTGGACATAGGAGAGGCTCTCATCCCATGTGCGTGGATTCTTTGAGTTGTACATGTGCAAAATGTGTATGATCATCCTATTGACGACCTTTGTCTGGCCATCAGTTTGGAGATGGAAAGCTGCGGACTTAGTGAGCTTGGTGTCCAACATCGACTAGAGACTAGACCAAAATGTACTAAGGAACCTGCTATCGTTATTTGAGATGATAGACTGTGGGATCCCAAAGTGTACCCACACTCATTCAAAGAAGAGTTTAATAGTGGCCTCTGCTACGATATTCTTCTTGCAGGCCGCCATAATTGCCATCTTTGAGAATATGCCAATGACCACAAAAACATAGTCGTTTCCATGCTTAGTAGAAGGAAGACCTGACATGTAATCCATGGAGATGGATTCCTAAGGTCGACTAAGGGTAGGCAACGAAGTATAGAGACCTTGCTTCTTGATGGTTAGTTTTTCAATGGCACAGGTAGTACAGGATTTGATGTACTTCCCGACATCCTATCGAAGATTCAGCCAATAGAAATACTTCTGTAGTACTACCACCATTTTCTTGACCCCAAAATGCCCGACGGCTCGACTGTAGTGCGCTTCCAAAATCATCTTCGCAGGCTCGCTTGAAGGAACACAAAGGTGTCTTAGGGGGCATAACAGAGCATCCTGGAGGTGAAAATCTGGAGCTTTCTGACCCTCCAAGAGCGTATGATATGTGTGGCCAAATTCTAGGTCGCTTTTGTAGAGAAGTGGCCAATTAGAACTCTCGTGCCCACACGAGTTGAGCACGGTGGTTAACACCATTATTGTTGGTCAGATGAGGTAGTCTACAAAATTATGTGTGTTTCCCTTCTTGTACTTGATATTCAAATGGAACTGTTGCAGGTATGTGTACTACTTCTGATGGTGATCATTCTGCAACTTCCCTCACATCTTTATGAACTACAGGGGTTGGTGGTCTACGTGGATGACCGTTTCCTTCCCCAAAATGTAATGCTTTCGTTGTCAGTAGGCTCGCATAATGGAATACATCTCTTTGTCATAAGTGGGATACTTTTGGACTGTGTCTAAAAGTGTCTCATTGTGATATGCCACTGGATGCCTTTGTTAAGTAAGGACTGCCCCAATAGCATGGTCAGGGGCATGTGTCTCGATCTCAAATGGTTGTTGCAAGTCTGGTAATGTGAGCACTGGTGCAGAGTAGAGGCGATGTTTCAACTATATGAATGCCTTCTGTTGAGATTCAAACCAAAAGAATTTTTATTTTTCTCCTCCTTTGGTGACTTGAGTCAAGGGCCAAGTGATATGAGAGAACTCTGACATGAACCTACAGTAGAAATTGGAAAGACCCAGAAAGATGTTGAGCTTTGTCAGAGTGGTTGGGGATGACCAATGCCGAATGATGTGGATCTTGGCTGGATCCACATGCACCCCACGTTCATCAATAATGTATCCCAGATACTGAACCTGGGTCATGGAAAAGGTGCATTTCTCCAAATTGGCACACAGCTTGTGTTACCATAGTGTTTGGAGAACCTATCGGATGTGGTGGAGGTGCTCTTCCCAAATTTGGCTAAAGATCAGGATGTCATCCAAGTATACCACTATAAATGAGTTGGTGAATGGTCGCAAGATGTCATCCATCAACCTCATGAAGGTTGCAGGAGCATTCACCAACCTGAAATGCATAACCAACCATTCGAAAAGGCCCTCCTTGGCTTTGAAGGCAGTCTTCCACACATCGGAGGGGTTGGTTGGTACTTGGTGATATCCAGACTTCAAGTCGATCTTGCTGAAATATTTTTACCTCTTGAGTTGGTCCAAAAGGTCATCAATCCATGGGATTGGGTACCTATTCCAGACAGTGATCTTGTTTAGTTTCCCATAGTCAATACCGAGTCTCCAAGTCCCATCCTTCTTCTGTACCAACACGATTGGCCTACCACAGGGCGATGAACTCAGCCAAATGTGACCTTTCTGCAACAACTCCTAAATTTTCCTCTTGATTTCATTGTTCTCCAGAACGGAACACTGATAGATTGGTCCATTGGGTGACATTGCACCTGGGGTCAGATTGATGGAGTGCTTGACCTGATAGTGCAGAGGCACCCTTGTGGGGGAGGTGAAGATGTCCTCGTACTCCTCCACGACCTTGTCCATTTTTTGTTGTCATACAGAGGGGGCTTGTGTGGAGGTCATGGCCACTGTCTTCTTCTTTCCTTGAGGGAGTATCATTAGGAAAACAAATTTCCCAATTTTTGAAATAAGCTTACTCCATTGTTTTGCAGTAACTAGAGAGATGGCGGTAGGTTGTGCTACTTCCAGTATCCTGTACAGCTTATTTCTCAATGTAAAAATAACAACACGAGGCGTTGAATCATACACAACATGTCACTTCCACAAGTATGGTTGGCCTAATAATACATCACAAACATCAAGGGGAGCAACATCACATAATACCTCATCTTTGAAGGGCTTGATGTTGTATGGAAGGTGGCATTGTTGGCTCACACATAGATCCTGTCCTTGGTGAAGCCACTCGATGGTGTACGGTTGTGGGTGTGCTATGGTTGGTAAGCCCAGCTGCTTCACGACCTCTACTGAAATGAGGTTCTTTTGGCTCCCGATGTCGACAATGAACTGTACCGGGGAACCCTTTACCCACATCTGGGAGTGGAAGAGACGTCCTCCTCCTCTAGATCTTTGAGTTCTTCCTTCTGGATCTTTATGGTGGTGACAGTGGCGTTGGGCTTTGCATCAATAATATGCTTCCCTTTGTCATTCCCATTGTTGAGTCTTTACTTAGAGTCATAATATGCATCTAATTATGAAGCCTTCAACTCAGCCACTAGTGATTGCTTGGCCTGACACTCACTTATGTTGTGGGTGGAGCTCTTACGGAATTCACACCACTTTCCAATGTTCTTCTTCGGCTTCACAGTGTTGTCCTTTGCTTGTGACCTTTGAGGGTTGTCTTGGGCCATCCCACCTTGGCTTTTTTCTTTGTTATGTGGTTCGGGGGCACCTTTCCTTTGCTTCGGATTCGCAGATCCAAAGTCTTGCTTCTTCTATTTAAACTTCTACTCAATCTTGACGGCGTATTAGTATGCCGTGCTGGGTGAGGATATGTTTAGGAACTCCATCTTGTCCTGGATGTATCTATGTAGGCAGTAGTGGTACTTGAGTACCAAATGTTTCTTAGAATCCTTGATACCAAAATTCGTGCGAAGGGTATGAAAAACATTGGTAAACTCCAGCATATCTTGGTCCCTTCCCTGTCGCAACGTGGTCCACTTTATGTATTTGTCCTCGTAGTTTCCAACAAGGTAGTACTACTCGTTGATGGTGTCCCGAAATGAATTCCAAGTGGCAGCGGTTGAAAATAGTGAGTTTGTACTTTCATCCTCCTGCTCATAATAGGTTTCTCACCAGTCCTTGACGTGGGAGGCAGCTTTGAGAAGAGAAAAAGTAATATTTTCCTTGCTGGAAAAATCATGATGAGAAAAGTATCCTTCTAGTAGATTCAACCATTTATCTATGGCGTCTGCATCTATTTGGCCCTTAAATATGACAATGTCAAAGTTTACTTGTATGTTAAAAGGTGTGGAGCCTCCAGAGTGGCTGTTGGATGTGGATGCACTGCCGATGGGTAGCCATTGAAGGATCTGGGCAAAGTTATCCATCATCGCATTCCTTTGTTTCTCGAGGGCCTCCTCGAGCAATATTTTGATAGGATCTCCTACTCCCTCGTCTTTATTTTCTTCCCCCATGGGAGGCTGTTGGGATTTACGAGCCTGGTCTTGCAAAGGTTCGACCAGTTCAAGCCCTAACTCCTTATATCCAAACCTTGCTGGGGACATGCAAAGAAAAAAGAGAAAGAGCAGACCGCAACGATACCACTAATCCGAATTTAAACAGGAACACAAATTACAGATATAACCATAAATACAAAGATGCAACAGAAATAACACTTCCTTTCATTAATATCAAATAATGAAATATGCTTACAAACAGAATGGAAATGAGACTAGCTTGGGTGATGGTAGCTTATCTTTGAGAAGAGATGTGGTGGCTACATGCCTCTGAACTAAGTTACACTGAGGCTCAAGGGCCTTTTTATTATTGAATAATAAGAGAAAACCCTAAACAACCATAACCATAGCTCGAGGATATGTAACACCAAGATTCTATGGGCCCCATTGGCGTTAGTTTAGGCAACCAACTTCCCGGGGTCGTAACTTGGTCATATTATCTCCATTTGACGCGCATGATACCTCGTTGGAAACATCTCTCCTAGGACTACAACTAAAGATGTGATTTTAGTTGTAGTCCTTGAAGAGATATTTCCAACGAGTTATCATGCACGTCAAACAGAGATAATATGACCAAGTTACAACCTTGAGAAGTTGGCTGCCCAACTAACCCAAACGGGGCCCATAAACTCTTGGTGTTA
The DNA here is from genome assembly GCA_000404065.3 of Pinus taeda. NCBI lineage: Eukaryota > Viridiplantae > Streptophyta > Pinopsida > Pinales > Pinaceae > Pinus > Pinus taeda. Next base: position 7,162 of record APFE030227151.1, on the reverse strand, counting down.
CATCTCCTCAAGTTAGGGTTTTGGTTTTTTAGGGTTCTCTTGTATTGTTTAATAATAAAAAGTCCCTTAAGCCTCATTGTAACTCAGTTCAGAGGCATGTAACCACACATCTCTTCTCAGAGATAAGCTACCATCGCCCGAGCTAGTCTCATTTCCATTATTTTTGTAAGCATATTTCATTATTTGATATTAATGAAAGGAAATGTTATTTCTATTGCATCTTTGTATTTATGGTTATATATGTAATTTGTTGCATTCCTATTTAAATTCGGATCAAGAGTGATTTCTAAAATATATATATTTATATCATCAAGTTAAAATGTTTGCAATATTAAAACTCGAATCCTAAAATAATAGGAAGAATAACATTTTAAGACTTCACCATCATAATCTATAAATAATTTATCATTCAATGTTATATGTAGGAAGAACATAAAAATTCAAACCCCTTAATACCATTAAAAATTCACCACAAAGATTTGAAATGGGTCTACTCAATCCCTTATTCTTGTAGGATTCCCTATATTGGGGAAACTGGTCGCTCCATTAACCAAAGAATCCAAGAACATACAACAATTATTAAGCACAATCATTCATGTTCCTCAGCTTTAGCTGAACATGCGGTGAAAGTGAAACACCATATCTGCATTGAGAATTCTCAGGTCATCGCAAGGGTTGATCACTTCCATCATAGGAAGCTAAGAGAGACCATTGAAATTGAAAAGAACACAATTAATCTTAATAGGGACGAAAGTTGGAAGTTAAATAAAAGTTGGATCCCTGCCCTCTCTTCTTAAACTTATTATTATTAATTTAATTTTTATATGAATGTATATTATCCTTTTTTGACTTTCCTATAAAATATTTTCCATATATATATATATAAAATCTTATTTTTAATTATTAAATATACATTTATAAAATATATCTTCTTTTCTATTATTATCAATTTAATTTAATTAGTATTATTTTAATTAAAAATAAAATTAAATTGAAACAAAATAATAATATTAATAAATAAATTTATTAATTCAATAATTAATTCTTAACAGGTAATTCCTAACAGTTAACTAATCTGATAATGAGATCTAAGATAATTAATAAGGTATTACAGACTCATGTGCATGGATTTGCTTATGTTATTTTATGCAATGGATCAATCAGATTGTGAAATACATAGACTATGAAGCAGTAAAAGACTATAATAGACAAACACATAAAAACACAACAAGTTTAATAAGGAGTTCACTGAATACTCCTTTGCTACATCTCCTGGTCCAACTTTCAGTGGTGGCCTCTCTATTATGTCTTCAAGCAGAGTTTTTACAACAGTATGAGCTCAATTTGAGACTCAATACACAACAGATATAACAATAAGAGTTTGCTTGAACCTCTCAAGCTTTCTTTGAGTACAAAGACTCTCTGAATCACTCTCTGTCTCTGTCTTAGCTCTGTCTCGGCGCTGCATGTCATGTGTTCTGTTTTCTATGGCTTTAAAGCCAAACTACACTGCCTATTCTTTTCAGCTCCTCGACTTTCAGTCTCCCCGGCCTCTATCTACTTGAATCCTTCTTCTAGCATTACACAGTCATTGCATAACGCCTAAAGGGGAGGTGGCTACCTATTCTGCAATGTAAGAGTGCCTCGGGCCCTTGAAACCCTTTTGAATCCCGAATGCGGTCGTTTTCTACTAACATAGGAAAATGCATTCGTGATTGTGAAACTCTGCCAAAACACATTCATTTTGGATTTCAAAATTCGTTAAATATAGTTTATTCCTCTATCGGGTCAGTCCTCAATCATTGTTGCAAGTCACTTCGGCCCTGATTCAAGGTTCTTTTGTATTTTAGAAATACGTTAAAACCGCGAAATGCATTAGAAATGGTTTTTCTTTGGATTTGAAACAATATATAATAGCCTTAAGGAACCCTTTCGGGTCCTGCTTGTCGCATCAGTGCTTCACCCCTTGTTTTTCATTTAGTGAACGAAATATGCAAAATACATTGGAAATTCCTTTTCTGTGGATCTCAAATCTTATGCAATAATATTTATATAACCGCCGGGTCCGGTTCATCAGATCACAAATGTGTATGTGTATGTGCCCGCTCCCCTGTGTAGCCCTGATTGCGATATCACGATGCGATTGATCGCAATCGCACATCGCGATAACCCCATGCCGTTGTAAGCACTCTTGTAATCTCCGATAGCAATCCTGCGATGCAACATGAGCCATCGATTTGCATGATTGATCGACGGTCCTAGTTAACTTTGCCGGTCGCCGTCGCAAGTGTTATGTAGTCTGCACCGATATCTGCCGATTTCCACCGCTGATTGCAATTCACTGATCAGATCTGGACTATTGATTGGCCAAATCTGACGGCTACTGTGCATTCACTTGTTCAGACCTCCGATACTCTGTTTTTCTATGTTTTCACATGTTTTTGGCCTCCCGATATTTTTTTTTTCCATTCTAAGGGTTCTTCATGTGCGATTGATTTGATCTTTGGCATGATTTTAAGAGGTTTCAAGACTTAAAGAGTGTTATTGGATCCATTTGGATCACGCCTTCCCACTGAAAAAGGCTTTTGGACCACCAAAAGTTAGTTTTCAAGCATCGCTTAAGTGAGGATACAACTGCCTCACTTGCCCAATCTCTATCTATTTTGCACTGCTGGGTTTTGAACTTTTGAGGTTGATTCTAAGGTACTCAACATCCCCTCTGCGCGTGGTTCTCACCTTCCTGTCTAGAACTATATCTTCCTGCAGCTCGTTGAGATATTCAGGAAACAGATCATCAATGGAAGGCAATTGACTTTGCTCTTCAGGGTCTTCAATTAATGAAGGTTCAAACAGTCTTAAGTTTTCTGCATTTACCACTGAATAGATGTGCATGTATGCTGGAAGATCAAGGCAGAAAGCGTTCTCACAAATTTTCTCAAGTACCTTAAAAGGCCTATACCCTATTGGATTCAGCTTCTTTCCTTCACCTTGCATTCTGTCTTTGCTAATATACAACCAGACTTGATCACCAACTTGGAAGTTGTGCTCCACTCTATGTTTATCATGCCTTGCCTTATACTTGGCTTAGCTCTTTTCCAGGTGTTCCTGCACCGCCTGGTGAATTTCTTGGATCTGTTCAATGAACCTAGTTGCTTTTTCCACATCACTGTTTCTAGCAACTGTTATTTCTTTTTCAAAGACAAAAATCCAAGGGAGACCTTGGTATAAAACCAAAACAGGTCTCAAAAGGAGATCTTTGTGTAGAAGAATGTTTAGGACGGTTGTAAGCATGTTGCACATAACATAAATGTTCATCCCAAAGCGTGGGATGCTTGCTACAATAACCCCTAAGCAACTGGATCACTGTCCTGTTGACTACCTCTATTTGGCCATCTGTTTGTGGGTGAAAAGTTGTTCTCTTCTTCAGTTTAGTGTCCATCAATTCCCACAGACTTGACCAAAATTTCCCGACAAATCGGGAGTCTCAATCAGATACTATGGAAGTGGGTAACCCAAAATGCACCTAGACATGTTGAAAGAACAACTTCACTGTTTGTTCTGTTGTAATCTGCTTATTACAAGGTATTAAGATACACATTTTGTTGAACCTGTCCATAATAACATATAAATAGTCATGTCCCATTCTAGATTTTGGCAATCCCCCAACCAAGTCCATGGAAACACTTTCCCAAGGATGGGAAGGGACTAGTAGTGGAGTGTACAAGCCTAGTTTTCTATTGCTGGGCTTACTTTTAGCGCACACGATACACTCTCTTACATGTCTAGAAACTGTTTCATGCATTCTTGGCCAATAGCAGTATCTTTGCAGCTGTGCAAGTCACCAAAATTACTTGATATCAGAGAGGTATGTGCTTCCCTAATTATGTTGACTCTTTTAGTTTGTGGAATGCATAGCTTTCCCAAATGATACAAGAGTTGGTCTTTAACATAGTAATCCAATTCTTCTACCTTTTTGCCATTACTTAAAGCTGCATATACATCTTTAAAGTCTATATCTTGAGCATATTGTTCAATGTAGCTTTCATGCATCACTGAGTTATGCTTAAGTATAGTAGATGCATTTACGATTGGTTTGGACAACATATCAACAAATTTATTGTGTATATGCTTTTTATATTTGATGACTAAATGAAACTGCTGTAGGAAACCTATCCACCTATAGTGTCTTGATTGCTACAATTTAGTTTGTGAGTGAAAATACTGAAGTGGCTGATGATCAGTATGTATAATTGTTTCTTTTCCCATTAAGTAATGTTTCCACTTTTTCACACTCTAGACTAATGCACACAATTCTTTATCATATGTAGGATAATTAACTACTGCAGAATTAAAATTATCAGAATTGTAGCATATGGGCTTACCATGTTGCATCAACACTACTCCCATGGCATAGTCTCTGGCATCGGTTTTGATCTCAAATGGTTGTTGAAGATTTGGCAATGCTAGTACTGGTGCTGTACTAATTTTTTCTTTCAACGTGTCGAAAGCTTTCTGCTGTTTGCCTCCCCACTGAAACACCTTGTTCAATCCTATTAAAGCATGTAAGGGAGTTGCAATTAAGGAAAAGTTAGCAATAAACTTTCTCCAATACTGTGTTGCTCCTAGGAAGCTTCTAACTTCTGTAGCAGATTTGGGT
>APFE030227149.1:0-15110 GCA_000404065.3 Pinus taeda | reverse complement strand
TTTTTATAAACAAAAGTAGTTTAATATACAATAAAAATCATGATATCATACAAATACAATACAAATTTTTTAAATGTTAATTTCTCTAAATTCCAAGTACTTGCATTATTTTAAACATTTGTAAAACACACATTGTTAATTTATTATATCTAAACTTTTTTCACAATTCAATCCCCCAAAACATAAAATTTCAATGTATTTTAAACTTTAAGTTGAAATTAATTCAAAATACATATAACATGACATAAAAAAATCACTAGAGAATTAATTAAAAATTTAAACATTTAAAAAAAAAATCAAACATTTTTTTTTAAAACATATAGTTTAATATACAATATCAAATTATAATATCATACAAACACAATACAAATTTTTTAAATCTTATGGGTCTAAAACATCAAATTTCCAAGTACTCTCATTATTTTAAACTATTGTGGAACAAAGAGTTATTATATGTAAACATTTAATGGAAAGAAGAGAAATTATTCCCGAAAAGATAGTTGAATATGCAATTTAAAATTATACAATTAAATATCATACAATCAAATACAATTTTTTTTTTTACAAGTCACTTTACCAAAACATCATCTTTCAAAAATCATTTTAAAATACACAGATTTTACACAAGTAATCAAATTAATTCAAAATACAATTAATACTCCACCTCTTATGGGTCTAAAACATCAAATTTCCGAGTACTCTCATTATTTTAAACTATTGTGGAACAAAGAGTTATTATATGTAAAATTTTGTTGGAAAGAAGAGAAATTATTGGGGAAAAGATAGTTGGATATGCAATTTAAAATTATACAATTAAATGTCATACAATCAAATACAATTTTTTTTTTTACAAGTCACTTTACCAAAACATCATCTTTCAAAAATTATTTTAAAATACAAAGATTTTACAAGAGTAATCAAATTAATTCAAAATACAATTAATACTCCACACATAAATAACAAGAGAATTAATTAAAAATTTGAACATTCTAAGAAAATATTCCACATTTTTTTTTTTATAAACAAATATAGTTTAACATACAATGTAAAATTATAATACAATACAAACACAATACACATTTTTTTTTCAATTATATCTAAACATTTCAGTAAAAATCTTAAAGTACCACTGAAAGTATAGGTGGATATGCAATTTAAAATTATAGAATTAAATGTCATAAAATCAAAACACATTTTAGTTAACAACTCACTCCCCCAAACATCGAATTTCAATGTGTATTTAAATTATTTTAAAATACACAAATTTCACACACCTATTCAATTTAATTCAAAATATATATAATATCCCCTACAAAAATAGCAACACCATTCATTAAAAATTTAAACATTTCAAGAAAAAATGACACATCCTTTTCTTATAAACAAATATAGTCTAATATACAATATAAAATTATAATATCATACAAACACTAATTTTTTTTTGTTTAAAGGGTCCATGTCTCTCAAACATCAAATTTCCAAGTAATTTCATTATCTTATAGTATTGTAAAACATAAATTGTCAATTTATTATATCTAGATATTTCATGAAAAATCTCCTTGGTGAGGGCATGGCATAATATGCAATTTAAAATTATAAAATTTAAATGTGATACAATCAAATACATTTATTGAATTTCAATATATTTAGATCATTTTAAAATGCACAAACTCTATACACTTATTTAAATTACACTTATTTAAATTAATTAAAAATACACAATATACAATACAAAATAACAACAGAATTAATTGAAAATTCAACTAAAATTCACACATTCTTTTAATAAACTAACATAGTTTTAATATATAATATAAAATTACAACATCATACAAACACAATACACCATTTTTTTAAACATTCACTTCTCTCTCAAACATCAAATTTCCAAGTACTTACATTATTTTAAACTGAAGTGTTACACCTATAACCAAATAGGAACAACACAACATTTAATTAAAACATTAAAATGGTACAAAATAAAACACTAAATATAACAAAACATATAAATTAAAAGTTTTTGTTTTATATAAAGAAAATTTTTACTAGTTTTGTAATTTAGATGTACATCTTAATCAAACACACAGAATTTTAAATGCTATTGATATATATAAATATGTGACTACAAGCATCAAATTTTAAGATGTGAAACTCAAAATTAAATACCAAACAAAGGGCAAAAACCTTTAAAAGCAATTATGAAAATGTCAAAAGTTTTTGTATAAATGTTCAACTTTTGAGAGTTCATTATCATTAATTATATGGAATTTTAACATGTAGTTGTAACATGGAAAATAAAATACACTATTAAGTTTTAAAATGCAAGCTCTTAAATTAATTTAAAATACATTATATTATAGATATAAATTAGTTGAAAAATTGGCATTTAAATATTTGATGGAAATCCCAAACATTTATAAAATAAAATGTTATAAAATACAAAATAAATTTAAAAATGCATGTCTAGAGGATAAAAAAATTCAATATGTATTTATATTAACTTGAAACACAAAAAATGCATCAAAAAAAAAAACAAGGATCATTACAATTAAAAATTAAAACACTCTTCCCATATAAAAGAAAAAAAGAAGGGGGAAAACTCTTCATAAAAGTATAGTTCAATTTACAATTATATACTTGGATATCATACAATGATGTGAAAATGGATGTAAATTAATTTGAAATACAAATTACCCATCTAAAACTCTTCATTATAATATATTAAAATAAAAATTGGACATTATATTTGAAAATCTCATACAAAAATCACATGTTCTTCAAAAATTTATTGTTTAACATACCATTAATGAAACACAACTTCTTTTCAGCTTATTTGGGTAGAACATGAAAAGTACTTAAATTATTTTGATAAAACTAAAGTGGAAATTAAATATCATATGAATTCAATAAAAGTGTGTTTTTTTCAAACATCATTTTTTGAATAGTTAAATAAATTGAAATAGAGATTGTTAAGTGTATTGCCCTATACACACAACAACAACAACTATAGCATAACATTTGACATTAGCATTAACACTACACAACACAAATATATAGATTCAAGCTTCTAGTTATAATGTTCTCCTTTATTAAATATATAGGTTGTAGAAGGTTCACAAACTTAGTTTCATGAATGTCATTGGAGTTTGTAACCTTGTGTATAAGCATCAAATTTGAAGTAGTGGAATTGAAAATTAAATTGTACAAGTGTCCAAGTCATCAAACATTGAAATTTTTAGATGTGATTTTCATGAATGTGGTTGGCATGTAAAAATGTGCTTGTATAGATTTTATAACTTTGAGAATTAGTTTTATTAAAAATGAGATTGTAGATTTATCAAACACCCAAATTTTTTTAATGTACTTTTACTGAGGGTTATTAGTTAAATGCTTCTCATAAGATTTACATTTTGAGATGGGAAATTTTAATACTACATATCCATGTTTTAAAATGCAGAAATTAAATTTTGAAATGTGAGGTTGAAAAATAAAGATATCAAAAGTTTTATATAAAATAAAATTAAGGTAATATTTTGTTAGCAATTTTATTATAAAATTATTATGAAAAAAAAGCACTTCATTAAAAATAATAAAATTTTATTATTAATCTCTCTAGCTCAAAATAAATAATTTTAAAAACTGTTATTATAAAATGATGGCAGAAATAAATTTAAGATTAGAATTTTCAAAACCAAAGGCATAGAAAATAATAAAAAATTTAAAAACTAAACCCCAAAGCTTGAGAAACACAATAAAAACAGACACTCCTCCATGATAGCTTTGGCCATGGCTATCCATGAAGGTTTCTAGAAGGGCCAAACCCCTCTCTAGACCAAAATGCTTTATTGTATGCTTATTATAGTTCTTTTCCTTTTCCCTCTTTACATTAATATAATATAACTGTCTTAACCAATTACACATCATCTACTTGCTACTCCTATATCATTTGGACCTTCCATAAACCTCCCCTCTGCATGTACACCTTGTCTCTGACAATGCCTCACTCTTGTAAAGAACATTTTCCATGTATCTATTTCATATCACAACAGAATTAAATATTTAGTAGCAATTTTATTGTCCATTAATAAAAACAAAAACAATTACTTAAATATTCTTTCAAATCTCACTGTTATGCTATTGATCTAAATCATGAATTGGATTACATTCTTGTGCAGAAGTCCTTCTTACCTTCCAAATCCCCAAAAAGATGTTACCCTTTTGTCAAACCTTATTGCATATGTGCTCTCCATCTGTTTCCTATCACAAGAAAGTTGAATGTTTAATAGCAATTTTATCTTTATACAATAAATACAAAATACAATTAATTAAATATTCTTTCAAATCCAATTCAAAATAAATAAATGTGATGCACAGTAGAAATCTGCCCTTTATAAATTTCCTCAAGCATTTCACATTAGATCAAAAGTAATAAACTATAATATATACAGGTATACATGAGATTATGCATAGCAGTAAAAGTAAAAGAAAACTAATAGAAATCCTTGAACAACTAAATATCCTCTTTTTTCTCACACAATATCAGCCACCTAAAGGCAAGCCCCCTAATAATAATAACAGGAGGCCTCTTTTCTGGCTCACCTCTACACCTCATACTTCAAAGTTACAACATAGCAAAAACATTTGTTGGCATATGTTTTGCAATTGGCATCTACTCTATTAGCTTTCCAAAGAATTTTGATAGGGAATATTGTTATGATTTCAATTTAATTCACTTGACATGGACATCCTTAGATGTCATTGCCATTTCAATTCCATTAGTTGGGCTGCAATCTCTCAGGCTGAAATAAAAAACAAGCTGATATGACCAGCTGCCACAAAAATGTTTGGTAATAAAAAGCACCCTTATATGAGTTATTATAGCCACAAAAAATGTTCATAGTAGATTGATCAAGAGGGAATAAGAAATGGTAAACCTGCATGACACCATTTCTAAGAGCCTACCCTCAACTACTCATAAGCACAAATCACAAGACCTATTGCCAACCCAGAAGCTTGGCCCCCTGAGAAGACCTTGAGCAACCCTGGGCAAGAGGCGGACGAGGTTATTGCACAGCCTATTACCTTACTGGGTAGTACAGGCAAGAACAAAGCAAAATCCGGAACAGGGCTGCAGTTCAACACGAAGAAGCAAGTAACGACCCTCAACATTTACCACCCACCTCACCTGCATTATTTTTTAGGACAACGTGAGGAATGAGCTCTAAATTTTTTAGGGCCCTGTGAGGAATGTGTTCTGAAAACTATAGTGAGGAATGAGCTCTGAATTTTTTTAGGGCCCTCTGAGGAATGTGTTCGGAAAACTATAGAGGTGACCAGGTAAGTCTAACTAGGCATATAATAAATAACAAACTAACGGCCCTTGTTACCACAAGCTATTATAACAAACTAGTTCGTTCCCAGCCGTAGGCGTCTATATTTACCTACCTGTGCTGGTCGCACTGCCTTGAAGTAATCAAGGGCGCTGACCCTCACGCAAGTATTTGTTTGCATAGCTATCCCAACTGGGGTTGTGTGAGACTATATCTTTGAAATAGAAGCCTACCAGTGTGGGAGAATGAACGAATCTTGATAAACCCTAATTCTTTTAAAAAGGATTTCATAGATCTAGATTTTACACGATAAACCCCAATTTTTTTTAAAAAGGTTTTCATTGATCTAAATTTTATGGGTTCCAACTAAAACCAAAAACAAAACAAACGCACACTCAAAAATATAGCCCTGCTCTATTAAAAATGAACATTATAAAAGAAAATAAGCATGTAACTATCCAAGAACATGGAATGAAAAGAAGCCTGGACGATTATCCCAACCCTTAAACACAGTCTTGGATTACGATTATCCCCGACTCTTGGACACAGTCTTAGAAATCCAAGGGATCAGAGATAATGAATTCATTAAATTGAGTCTATCTTTACATGGAGTTTGGAATACAGGGAAAATTTTGATGTATTTAAATTTTAGTCCCTTTTATTTATGAATAAATTCTTAATTAGGAAAGTTATAATTTAAATTCTTACCTGCAATAGCAAAACTCATAGCATGCATTTTACAATTATTAGTTGAATCTGCAATTCTGCCTTTGTACTCCATTCCCAAACACAAAGTCACAACAGGGAGTGCTAAGAAAACAAATATGCATAATAAAATGTTGGAAGCTCACACATAATTCAATTAATTCAGAACTTCCATTACAAAGCCATCCCAAAATATAAATAAAAAATAAAAAGATGCATACCTGTAGGATCCCATGTACTCTTCTCTTCTTTTTAACATCATCCTCCCTCCTAGCCCCAACCAACTAGAGCGAACCTCCTCTCCTTCCTAGCCCCCACCAACTGGAGCCAATTTTCTCTCCCTCTCCAGAGACCGAAAAAAGAAAACAAAAACCAAGCCAAAACAAAAATTCAAAAATAAAAGAAAAACCAGAAACTCATGGAAAAAAATATGCACAGGAAAAATTATTGGATTAAGCATGGCCATGATTGAAAACGAAACAAGAAAACCAGAAAACAGATGAAATCATTTAACAAATTTAACTCTGAATTTTTCTGCAACCTAAAAGGCCCAGGCATGTCCAATTTCCTGCTCAGCCAACTCACAAACTAAATTCCAGGCACTAGTATGGATCCGAGGATTGTGAAGCTCCACGGTAAAGGCATAATCCAAGAACAGTACCAAGATGTGAAAGCATAATCATGAAAGCGAAGGTGGAAAACTCAAATGCCTCTCTCCTCTCAAATCCCGCGCTCCTCTGTGCATTTATTTCCTGCCATAAGGACAGGATGCCCAACCTCGCCTCGCTTCACCTGCACAACCTCACAAATGCCGCCGGATTATACTAATTATATCCATATCGTATGGGATGGGATGGGGTATCGGATGGGATATTTATGTTTTAGGGTGTTATTTTATAAGTTTAAAGATTTTGGGATCCCACAAGTTGGTACCAGGTGAGGCGGTTCATCACTCTAATCAAATATATATTTTGAGATGTGGCCGTTGAATTTGAAATCTAAATTTATCAACATCTCTCTCCACTCATTCATATATATATTAATTAATTAATTTTATCATTTTCTCTTGAAAATCAGGTTTTGATATTAATGTTCTAATTTTTTTAATTATTATTATTTTTTGTTTATGAATATGATAAATGTAAAAAGGCTCCTTTATTTATTTTTAAGAATATTACTATGTAAAAAAATATAATGTACCATACAAAAGGGTTGGTTTAATAGAATAGCTTAATGTTATATTGGTGCACTCCATTTTTTTTCTAGAGACTTGCATATACTAGGAATATTTGTTTGCATCATCAAGTTTATCTCCTACTAGTCAATTCCAAATAACTTTTCACTTGCACATTAGTTCATTGCTCTCAATGTGTTTCTTTTACAAATGCTAAAAAATATTATGAGCAAACTAACTTGTTGTCTATCAATATCACTATTGAAAATGCTAACAAGCTCCAATTGATCTAATAAACTAACCATGTTTTAAGAGGCACTTCATACATAATCTTTTGCCTTTCCTCCCTACCTTTCATCACCTTATCTTCGAAGAGGCCACCTCATTTATCTCACATGCAAATGCAAGAGCACATATAGCCATCTCCAAGCTTACATCATCTCAATTATTTTTGTACAAACTTAGAAGACAAAATATTAGAAAAGGCATACATCCAATACCTACAGCTCTTTCTAGCTATAAATGCCTTTCTTTTCCTTCTAATCATCCATCAATTGCACTACAATACTATTCCTCTCATTTCTTCCATCTTCCACATTCTTTTCCATGGAAAGAAGCATAGCATGGTGGCCTTTGACTTGAGGCCATGGCATTCCCTAATCACATTGGAAAAAAGAAACATGTTATTAATTCCTACATTGCTCATGGATTGCTAGTTTGTCGTGAAACATCTATTTTTGTTTCTTTCAAACATAATACTTGTCTCCAATGATTCCAATAGCATCCACACCAATCCCGATTTTATAATTGACACACATTCTATCTCCTCGGTAGCACTAACAAGCACCATGACTAGATGAGTATTTTCAAAGGGTTTTGTACAAATGTGTAATCTCTATTTTATGTTCTTGAGTTTTTGTTTGGGAGGGTATTCTAACATTCACTCAGTGCATTGGAGAAATTTCAACAAACTTTTCATCTTTTCAATAGTCGAGATATAGCACTTGTCCATCAATCTTGCATTTTTTTCACCTACCTACAAAGACTTGTGTCACAACATTCCTCAAACAATATTCATTCAAGGAATAGTGGGAGGATACTAACGGACTCACTATATTTTCTTTCATTTATAGCACACCTCGCCAAGCATACTTGGGAATGATGTTTACATTCCTAATACTTTTGTGTAGGGCTACAAAATATCAACAACAGATTATGATTCATATAACACAAACATTTTCTTCCTTCTCTTGAATCGTGCGCACACTATGTCTCTTTGTCGATATTTTCCACATCTCTCTCGAGTGGTTATCTTAGATCTTCACACTCCTATCATTTCTCACGGTCACAAATTTGAAAAAAATAATTTTTTCTGTTATATCAAAGTTTAAATATTCAATGTCTGTTAAAACTAATAAGACCAATAAGCACGACAAAGATAAACTATGAACCTTGCACAGACATCGATGATACTCTATTGAACCTCATCACTAAACAAAATGGCGTGGCCACAGTGAGAGGTATGCATCATCCTCTCTAAGGATGTCTCTAGTTACTTTTATATGCTAGTGCCTCTTTCCTCAATCTTTGGTGCTTTCGAGTGATGGGTCGAGCCCCCTCTTTAGACTCGACAAACTTTAATAAATGGATATAAATTAATATGGATGATTTCGCCGGTGATTAACTACGTGATTAAGTTAACCAAAGGTTTATTACAATGATTAGCATAGATATTTTCACTCCCACCCTTTATTACTCGTACCAGCACCGTTGGATGTAGGACATGTGTCCATTCCTCGATAATCACACTCCCGCCTTGGTTAATGACCCATAAACCCTATTCTCCCGGTCATTTGTGCATTGTTCTCTTGGTGTTTCGAGGGTTTTCCTGTCTCTTCTTCTAGTGCGATTTCATTGTGGGAATATGTTGCTACTGTTGCTTTTGCTCGGCCTTGACCTGGTTGTATTCTTGGCTCCACCGGTTGGTAAGTAACGTTGTTTTGTGCTATCGTTTTTTCCCCTCTCGTTCTTCTACCTCGGCGCTTGATATGCCCTGTTACTGGGTGAAAAATACGCTTGTTTTGGAGGGTTTTTCAGTTTTCTATATATAGTCTCAGCTGTTCATTTCGCTTGACTTTAGTGATTGTTCCTCGTCTCGGTTTTTTTAGTTCAATCGCTCTCGAATTTCACTGGTCATGTTGCTCTGTTGCGTTGGCAGGTTCTGGTCTCAGGGGTCTACAGCTTTGGCTTCTTCCACAGAAATGAAAGTAAGTTACTGTCATATGCCATCATCGTTTTCCACTTGTTACACTCTTGACTCACTCGGTTGCTCCATTGTGAGCAGAGGGACCCTTGGGTGACTGCAACCTCGGTGTTCTCTCTCTTCACTCGTAAGTCGAACCCTAAGCTTCTAGTATTTTGTTTCCTTGATTCTTTCCTTCCTTCCACACAATGGTTACACTCTGTTTTGGTGGATTATAGCAGGTGGGTTCGTTCTGGAGACCCTGGCTTCTACTCTATCGTGTGCTGGCAAAACCCGAGTAGGGTCACTCCTTATTAACTTGGTTTATTTGCTTGCTCCTTTCGTCGCTGGCTTAAAACATGGCATGGCTAGTTTTAGGCGCATAATCTCTTGTGTGTCCACCATAATGTAATTGTAGTCCCCAGGTTTGCATTATTATAGTTTTTGGGTTGTGGCCATATGGTTTATAGGTTAGGGCTTTTCAACCCGTACTCTATTATGCACTTATTGGACTTGAACGACATTAATTTCAGTATGGACTGTAATGTATATTTGAGAGAGATTATATGATTAGTTTTTGTGAATAAATGAAAGCGTTCCGTTCTGAGGAAATACCTGTGTTGTTGGTTTCTATCCTTGCTGTATGGAACTTGTGCGTTATCCAAAGATTTCTTTCGCTCGTTTGCTTTAGTTGTTCTGGGACTAACCGTCAACATCTCTATAGTTTCTCTAGTTTTTACACTTACAAATTCTTGCCCTGTGTGTATATTTGAGAGAGATTATATGATTACTTTTTGTGAATAAATGAAAGGCTTCCGTTCTCAAGAAATACGTGTGTTGTTGGTTTCTATCCTTGTTGTATGGAACTTGTGCGTTATCCAAAGATTTCTTTTGCTCGTTTGCTTTAGATGGCCTGGGACTAACCGTCCACATCTCTGTAGTTTCTCGAGTTCTTACACTTAAAAATTCTTGTTGTTTGTCGTCGTGTTAAGTTAATGCAAATAGAAAAAACACGTATGTTCTGTAGAATAGAAATAAAAGAACTTGCTTTTACTGTGTTAAGCAACTCAACATAAAATACTATAGATGGACAGTTGTGGGACGTCAAATATAACTTCTGTGTGCTCGGAGATTTCTATTATTTTTCTCTTTCCAAAAGTCGAACCTGTTATAATGCATTCTGTCTCCTTTTGAATGATTTTGGAAAACAATTTCTCTTAACTGTTGTTAGTTACATTTGATAGTTTGTTTTCAGTTCTAAAACTGTTTATTTTTTCTACGCTATGATTTGTAAATGATAACATAATAAATAAATAAATAAAATTAACTACAAAAGTTCATTTAATTCAATTTTTATCTTCTTAAATACCACTTCTCTAAGAAATTAAAATAATAAAAGAAATGAAATTAAAGTGTTCACTTGAAATTTCCTCATGAGTCCTCTGAGAGACCAAATGACCCTCTATCATGATGATCCCCTTTAGCTAGATGCTCCTGTGTCAGGGTCCCGGGGTAATAAAATGTCATGGCTCCGTTCCATGAGATCCTCCAAAGAATAACTTGCTCTCTGTATCTGTGCCACGTAGAACCATGAACTGTGCTCGATAGGACGGTTCTTCCACTTGACAAGGTACCGCAGGTACTCCTTCCTACAAGTTCGCTTGACCACCTGTGTGTCGAGAATCTTCTCGATCTCATGGGGTTGAGCCGAAGGCATTTGCCTCATCCAAGAACCGCCTTCAACATGGGTGTCTCCTTTTGGCCGTACCACACTATCATCTTCAGGGTTGGCCACGGGAACACGTGTGCCACGTTGAAAATAAGTGACATGCCTATATCTGGTGGCAACTGTATTTCATAAGCGTTGGCTGAGAATTTACGCAGAATTTTATAGGGACCTATCTTCTTAAATTTCAGCTTATTATATGCGCCATTAGGAAACCGTTCTTTGTGTAAGTGTGCAAGGACTTCATCCCCTACATTAAACTACACTTCTCGTCGCTTCAAATCTACCCACTGTTTGTATATCTAATTGTTGTCCTGCAACTTTGATTTCACCTGCTCATGTAGATCATTCATTGCTTTGGCGAAATCTTCCCCATCACCACTTCTCTTTTCCAATTTTCCTAGATCCCGCAACTCATGTACTTTGCAAGGATGCATGACATATAGGATCCGAAATTGACTGTGCCCTGTGTTGTGGTTCGGTGAATCGCTATAAGTGAATTCTGCTTGAGCAAGCGCACAATCCCATAATCGTGAATTTTCTCGAGTCAGGCTCCGTAGCAGGTTCCCCAAACTCATGTTCACTACTTCCATTTGTCCGTCAGTCTTCAGGTGATATGCAGAGCTGAAATTCAATTGTGTATCCAACTTCTTCCACAAGGTGCGCCAAAAGTGTCCTGTGAATTTCACGTCCCTGTTGGAAATAATAGATCTGGGTAAGCCGGGCAATCTGACAATCTCAGTGAAAAACAGGTGACCTACGTGAGTGGCATCACTGGTTTTTGTGCAAGGGATGGAATGCACCAATTTCGAAAACTTGTCTACCACCACCATTACCGAGTTGTAACCTCGCTGCAGTCTTGGCATTCCCAAGACAAAGTCAATTCTCACTGAGTCCCATGGTCTACTTGGAATAGGCAGTGGTGTGTAAAGTCTTGTGTTTTGACTGTGTCCTTTCGCCAATTGGGAGACTTTACACGTACTCACATATCGTTGCATATCCCTTCACATTCTTGGCCAGTAATAAAAGTGTCCGAGCTGATCTAAAGTTTTTTCTATGCCGAAATGTCTCGCTAGACCTCCACTGTGCTTCTCTCGTATAATATTTTGTCTCATCGAACAATCAGGGATACATAACTGCCCCCCTTTAAACAATAGCTTTTCCTATAAATTGTAGTCCAACCATGGACTATTGTTCCTTAGCAAGGGATTCTGTGAGGCTTCATAAGACTCTTTGAAATCCGCGTCAGTTTGATACAAGTCTTTCAAATGCTCAAAGTCGAGCGCTTGTATCGTACTTTCCTGTAAGAGCAAGGCTCTTCTGCTCAACGCATCTGCCATCTTGTTGGCCTTTACGCTGATGTGTTTCAACACAAAGGTGAAACTTTGCAGATATTCGACCCACTTGGCATGCTTGTGGTTCAGTGTACGCTGTTGCATCACATATTGCAGCGCAAAATTATCAGAAAATAAAACAAACTCACTCCCCAATAGATAGTTTCTCTAATGCTTCAGTGCTTGGACGACAACATAGAATTCCTTGTCGTATGATGAATACTTCTGCCTGCTCTTGTTCAACTTCTCGCTGAAAAACGCAACAGGTTTGTCTTCTTGGCTGAGTACAGCTCCAGTGGCTATACCTCTTGCATCCCAATGAACCTGGAAAAGCTTATTAAAATCTGACAATCTTAAAATTGGTCTTTCTGTAATTTTCTTCTTCACGAGCTGAAAGCTTTTCTGTGTTGCCTTGTTCCAACGAAAAGGCTAACTTGCTTTTTTTTTAGTGTCCAACATAGGCTCGCAGATTTCACTGATATTCCTTATAAATTCACGATAAAAACTTGCCAGCCCATGAAAACTACGTACCTCAAACAGGATTTTCGGGGATGGCCAGTTAATGATCGCTGCAATCTTCTTTGGATCCATCTTCAACTCGTTTTATGCAATTACAAAGCCCAGATAAACCACTTCTCTTTGTAGGAAAGTACTTTTTTTTTTTTCAGACTTATCACCAACTTATTCCGCTGCAATTTCTCCAGCACACTCCGAACATGTCGAAAGTGTTTCTCCTTAGTCTAGCTGAAAATTAATATGTCATGGAGATATACTATTACAAACTTTCCGATGAACTCTTTCAGCATTTCCTTCATCAGTCGCATAAAAGTACTCGGGGCGCTACCCAAACCGAACGGCGTGAATAACCACTGGTACAACCCTTCATTGGTCTTGAAGGTTGTCTTCCACTCATCTCCTTCCCTTATCCGAATCTGATGATAGCCACTCTTTAAATCAATCTTCCAGAAGTATGCTGCCCCACTCAGATAGTCCATCATATCGTCCATCCGTGGCGTGGAAATCTGTACCTGATGGTGATATTATTGATGGCACTCGAATCCGTGCACATTCGCCATTCTCCTCTGTTTTTGGGAGAAAGAACTGTTGGTACCACACAAGGGCTCAAACTCTCCCTCATCAGCCCTTTACCTAGCAACTCGTGCACCTGTTTTCCGATATCCTCTTATTTTTGGGGCTCATCCGATGTGCTGCCTTATTTGGTAGACTTGCTCCATGTATAAAGTCAATATGATGACTGATGCTTCTCTTGGGAGGCAACTTGTCTAGCAAATCATCGACTACAATATCACTGAACTCCTCCAACGTTTTCTGAATTTCTGCAGGAAAATCTGACATTTCCGTGTGCAACAACACTATCTTTGCTCTCCTCACAACAACATAGTTCGCTTCAGTTTATTCAATCCGCTTCAACAACTGTTTTCCACCCATTAGTAATGTTTTTATCCCACTTGTTTTCGTTGTCTCCTCCTCCTTGATGGGCACAAGCATGTGCTTGATCCCATCTTTGACAAACTTGTAGCAGTTTGTCTTCCCATCATGCACTACCTTCCGGTCATACTACCATGGCATTCCTAGCAGTATTTGGCACACGTCCATTGCATATTATCACAAATAACTTTGTCTTTGTACCTACCAATGTGGAACTCAACTTCACAATGTTCGTCAACCAACAGTTGATGCCCTGTTTGCAGCCACGACACCTTGTAGGGGGTGCGGTGCTTCGGCCACTTCAAACCCAACGTCTCTACCATATCGGTGGCTACCAAATTATATGTACTTCCACTGTCGATGATCAACTTGCAACATTTCCCATGCGACTTGCAAACGGTCCGGAGTAATGCT
Source organism: Pinus taeda (assembly GCA_000404065.3). Taxonomy (NCBI): domain Eukaryota; kingdom Viridiplantae; phylum Streptophyta; class Pinopsida; order Pinales; family Pinaceae; genus Pinus; species Pinus taeda. The sequence continues at coordinate 736 of APFE030227149.1, read as the reverse complement.
TTCCTTTGAGTTTGTTCAGATGTTTAGTTGGATGGTTTCAACAACACTTTGTTCGAAACTAAAGCTTCCCCTGTTTTTGGTACATTTTCTTCTTCTTGGGGTGGTGCCTTTGCTTCCTCAGGCTGTGCGACAAGCGTTCCTCTCTGAACAGCTTGTTCTGCATCAGGGCGTTCAAAAGATCTGTGACCCCATTTGTGGCACCTGTAGCACTGATAGTTAGCTCCCCTACCTCGGCCATTCCCTCTTCCTCTCCGATATGGCCTGCCACCTCTAGAGCTGTCTCCCTTTTCTGTTGTTCCTAAAGCCTTGGAGCTGTTGCCCTCTTCACTATTACTGGAAATTCGTCCTCTCCCATAGGACTGTCCTCGTCCTCTGCCGCTTCCCCGTCCTCTCCTAGCATTTTGTTTTCTCGTGATCGTCTCCTCTGCCTTCATAGCACTCTGGTAGGCTTCTTCTATATTTTTCGGGGAAAAAAATGCTGATTTCATCCAATATTTCCAGTCTCAAACCATTTACATACCTTGTTGTTTTCTCCGGGGTGTCCTTTGTGTAACCAACTCTTAAATTTACAGGGTAGAATTCTTCCGTATACTCTCTCGCTGTCATCCCTTTTTGGCTAAAAATCTGCACTTGCCGATGCAGTGCAATCTCGTAATCCTTGGGCAAAAATCTGCCTTTCAGCTTGGCCACCATGCTTGGCCATTCTTTATTGGCAACTTGTTCATGCTTCTTCTTT
>APFE030227141.1:70002-108874 GCA_000404065.3 Pinus taeda | reverse complement strand
TGCATTGATGTTGATGGAAGAACACTATTGTGACCTTTCAGTTCACATTGCCTTGAATACGAAACAGTGTAAACAAAAATATTTTACCACAGATTCACATGTTTAAAGGACAGTACTTATGATTTCTATACTTGTCTCATATACATACCCTCCTTTCTTTTTACAAGCATGGTTGTAACGCATAATTTTACACATACTAATCAATTCAGAATTACAGTGAATTCTTTAAGATATTAAATATATCGTCATGTTTTATAACTGTAAGATTCCAAAGGCCGAAAATATGAAAAATTACACTAAAATTTCCAAGCACCATAGTCAACCACAAATTTATCTCTCTCTCTCTATTTAAAGGAATGACAACTCTTGATTGATTGAGAGAAAATATTAAACATATCAAGGTCCAGAAAACATTAAGAACCCATGGCTTTAGAAACTCACCCAAAGTTCTCACGAAGCCTCCTGACCTTGGACGCTCTTAAGAAGTTCTATTTGTGTGGCCCTTCGGCCTTGGAAAAGCCTTCCTGTGAGCTACCATTCACTGATCTGTTGCAATATGTATGGCCCCTTGCCTATCGCGCCTAATGTTTGCACATTAATTAACCAACCTCACATGAGCGATCTGATGCCCTCTCGACCTTGAAACCCTTATGACAAATTGTTTGTGTGATGTATGGCCACTGGACCTCACTTTCTGGAAGATCTATAATCCCTCCACGACATATGTAGGGCCTGTGCATGAAAAATATGTATGGCTCTTAGCTTTCTCTCTTGAAAAAACTGTGAAAGATTTGGCTTTCATATGGTCTCTAAACCCTCAAATCTGTTGTTACAATGATGATTCCTTAAGAAATTGAACCTCGGCTTTTAGGTTGGTTGTTATAATGAAATATCCTTCACAGATTGAACCAACTCCTCTAGACCTTCAAATTCATTGCTACAACAAGAAATTGTTAGGAAATCAAGCTAGGGTGAACCGAAGTTGGTTGTCAATTAGGGTAAAATTTTGTTGTTTTTTATTTTTCTTTTTTCTTTAAAGGGGATTTTTCTCTATACCCATGCTTTTAAATCATTTCTTAAGTCAATCTATTGATCGATATAAGGATCTCGATTCAATGTTTGCAGAACTGAAACTGTACAATATTGTTTTGGTTTGTTGCCAACTCGCACACCTGCAACTTGTGATAAAGCAGACACGAAAGGTGGCATTTAGAAGGGAAACAACAGTCGTGATTTCCTTCCTCCTTTAATTTGCATGCACTCTTGTTTTAACGATAACACATGGTCCTAGAAACACCCAAACCGGTGTACATTCTTCAATCTTCTAATTGTAAAGGAAATTGTTGCTTTCTCTACAACGCGTGACGATAAATGTAACATATCATAATTTTTGTGGGGAAAGATAACGATTTATGGAAAACTTAATTCAAAGAAATGTGATGGTAAGGATATTTATCATCTTAACCTATCACCTTCCACCCATCGGATAGGTACTTTTAGTCAACCGAGGAACAACGAACTATGGATTTTATGTTATCCCTCATGGAAACATTATCATTGGCTTTGTGGCCAACTCACGTACCTCTACCCTAAAGGCAGTGTTTCAGATAGAAGAAACAACAGTAATCAGGTTTTGGCATTGTTTCTTAAACGCCATCCCTAAAACATGGGTCTACAGTTGACCCCATCGGTGTGCATCCATTCCTATCTTAATCAAACAAAAATAAAAACACTACCTTATCCACGATGCATGGGGGAAAAACATTCCATCGAGGAGGAAGGCCAATGCATCCGACGCCAACCAATAAGGAAAGAGTGTTATATGTTGAATCACATGCCTACTCTCCTCCAGCAATGCAAGAGGAATGCCCGGTCACAAGGAATGAGAAATACCCTACCAATCACACGTCTTTCTACTGGTTTTAACTCTTAATTGTCACATAACCTCTTCTCTTGATCCCCTCAAGGTGTAGGATTAATTCTAGATATTTACATCTCATGAAAGGTTTCATTCCTCTTTCAACTGAAAACCTTTAATTCTAATTCCCATTTGATTTTAAGAAGTCAATATATTTATATTTCACAAATATGCAGTGTTCGAATGTATACATTAAGTTAGGCATACCGAATGATCATTCAAGGGAACTGTAATATTGATATTCCTTAATTCAATACTTCATCTTAATATAGAGCGGATTAGTTCCTTCTCCTCATTTTGTTCCTGGTCTATTGTGCTAATATATATTCCATATTTAGCACCAGAATCTTGAACTTGATTCTTTACTTGAAAATTACAACTCACATCATATAAGGACCCCTTTTTTTTTTCAAATGGAACCACCGATTTAAGACAATTGTCTTTTAAGTTTTAACGATTCGATATAATAAGATTTTATATGGAGTGGATCAACATATGCATATGTTATTACATTCATATTCCCCTCATTAATACATTTTAAATATTTAGATTCATCTTTAAGCAATCCTCATTTCCTTTGTTCGCGAGTAATCACTATGAGATTCACATGCTTCATAATCCTCTAATTTATTTTAAGATTTAATTTCAATCATTTATGGCTTTTGGGTTATTTTTCTTATACAATTTTATAACTAAAACTCAACACCATCTTAAAGCTCATTCATACCTTGTGGAGATGGATTGGTCCATAGGACGTAGTTTTTGAACCTTGCTCTGACACCATTTGTAACGCACATCCTAAGCCTACCTGGAATTTAGCCCCTAGGCCCCTCTTAACTTGAGAATGGGTCTTGATTATAGTTAAATTTTTAAGCACAGTCACAAGTACATTAATTTTAATCATTACATGAGCACTATTATTCAGACAACTACACTTATAACAAATGAGCAATATTAATAAAGGAAGGAACCCTTTAGATTTATTATCCAATCTATACAATAGATCCATCCTTAAGCACAATTTTATAAATTTGTAGAAAGGAACTAGTCCTGACATGCAACCCAAAACATTCGTTAGTTAATTGCCCCCCACCAGCATTAGTTAACTTAAGTATAATGTTGTTAACATTGCAATGCACCAGAATCACAGATCTATAGACTTAGTAAACTCTTATGCAATAGGTAGAATGGCTAAATCAGCCTCTTTGAGCACACATGCAATAGATAATCAGAGCATACCCTCATAGATTATACAATTAAATGCATGCATCTATGTCTTGTGTCCATTATCTGCCAAGTTAAACTAGAGACATAATATAGCATTAAAATCATGCTATGTTCTTTCTCTAACATAATGATGATCAACTTTAGATTCACTGGATAATTCGTTCATCCATACATATCTATCTCATAAGAAAATTTTGTATAATAATCCTACATATGTATAAGGGTCCTAGGAGGATTCTGTCATTAATAATAAATAACAATCCCATACTATGCTCCTATCGCCACCTCTACTTTTGGCGGAAGTAAAAGTCACATGCATAAAAATGAGATCAATTACATGAACATAGATAACATCACTAACACGTCTCTAATGCAATACAAGTAAAGAAATGGAACCCTCAGTAGGTGAAATTCATCATAATGCATAGATTATATAACAGGTACCTTGGGCTCTATAGTTTCAAATTAGAATCAAAATAATTCATTATGTATATACATCATTCTCTTACACAATTAACATACATACAGTTAAACTACTACACTGAAATAATTTCAGCAATTTACAGGATAAGAAGCAACATACATTATGTTCCACGCATATGAAGCTAACTTAATCATCACTTGGAGAGTAGAGCACGACCACCCAACCATGAATCACCTTTGATTCCCCCCAAGCCGAGGTTATTTCCATGGATCAACAACCTTCAATTGATCTATGCAATGTGTATTTAATACCCTCTTTCATGATATAGTTTCCATTAGCGGCATCCTGCTTTTATGGATATTTCCATTTGCCTAGGTCTTTTTCCAGAAAAGCTTGCCTTTATCTCCCACAAGGCTTTTCCTCATAAAATATTGCCATTATCTCCTGCAAAGATTTTATGTTTTTTCCTTGATAGATATCTACCTCCAATCCATCCAAGATTATCTATAATCACATCTAGAAGCTTATCATAAATGATTTACCCATATCCCATTCCTCAATGGGATTTCGAAAGAATCTCATTTCTTGGTGTCTCACTTTTCCAAGTGATTTATTTATTAATTAATTCAATAATATATTTGTTTTCCATATTACATATCACACCTACCTTTTCTGACCTTAGGTTACAATACTCTAACACATAAGCGAGGGGTGTTATAGTATTAGTTTTTTTCATTGTATCACCCATGTGGAATACTCCATTGGACACTTGACATATTCATTCTTGTAAACCTGCTATAACAACCATCGCACTCATGACGAAAATTTTGTCGGATGTTGTATATGCTATATGTTCACTTTGTGTTTGTGACTGGCACATCCGTGTGGACCACTACTCTAGAACTTTTGCATGTCCTGTTGTGTTGCGTGTCTCTAACTGAGTTGGGACTATTTTGTTTTGAATTGAGATTCACTCTCACCCTCTCCCTCTGTAGTAAAAGATATTAGATACAAGTTACATTAAGCACTCACCATGCACACGAACCTCGTTGTTTGAAGATTAAGTATACCACTCTCATCTGATAACAAGAAAGAGCTAAGGAATATCTTGAAGATAATGGAAATCAGGAAATCATACCAGATGGGACTCGTACACCAAATGATGTGAGGTCTAGTTGGGACTTCATATGGGGGGAGACCCTGAATGTTTGATGCAGGCCAAAACCCGCAATACCCAGGATCTCCCAATACTGCCCTATAAAAATGCAATTCCCGTTTTTCTCCAAGTTTAAAACCTTCTAATTGTTTATCATGCATTCAAAAGACCACAAATATTCTTGAGCTTTCTCTCGCTCTGATAAAAATCTCAGCCCACAAAGCCTCTGTCGGAAGCGCTTAAGGCATGAAACCATAAACAAAAAGAAAAAAAAAACAATGGACTTTCTTTACTCCTCGCTTTCCCAGCCTAAGAGATTGGGACCAGCCTTCCTTCAATATAAACCATGCAAGTCCCTGCTACTCTCTGAGCCTCGCCTTCAACAAAAACTTCCAATTAGACAGATAATGATCTTGTAATATTGGCCTTGCAGATCAATGTCATAGTGACTGAGCCCGTGCTTATATCATAGGAAACGAGTTGAAATTTCTTTGCAGTGAGTAGTCACAAGTTCGATCCTGGTGATGTCACATCAGTGCCGAGACTCCAACAACAACAGGCACTTGCAGGTGTTCATGAATTTCCAACCACAATTCTATCTATCTATCTGTGCATGTCCCATCAGAGTACTAAGAACATTTTTTGGAAATATTCATATGAAAAAAACAAAGACGAATCTTCAAACGCAGAGGAACCGTCACCATAATTCATTGATCACTCTCTCTTTGTGCAAACAACTATACTCTCTCCATGAAACGATGATGGAAAAACACAGTGCTCCAATTCAACTTTAATCGCTAGAAATTACTGTTAAACACACATGGGGAGCGAGAGAAAATATAAAAGATAAATCATGCAGTGCAATTTTTATTAACGATTGATATACATTTATAGTACAATATGGTGACCATTCGGATTCACATCCGAAGGTCTCTTGGACTGCTTTTTCCATTCAGCTTCCACACTAACCCATTTAGGATTAGGTGTCCAACATTCCCCCCCTTAATCCGAAGGGTTATGTATGAGTCCAAGAAAAGAGCTGTAATAAAATGAGATTATTAGTCTTATGGCAATGGCTGAATGTGGCTTCCTGGAAATGTTGGTATAAAAGGGCGGTGGTTTAAGTGGACACTGGATGGCTTGTGCTCGGGAACTCTTCCAAAACTGGCAAGAAGCTGAAGTCTTTTGCTAGAGGAAGCGATCCTATTGTTTTAAAGAGGGAAACCTTCAACCATAAAAGGGAGGTCTCACCCCGCATGAAAGGTAAAACTTCAACCTGAAAAGGGAAGTCTCAACCTGTGATGGTTTAAGGATGACAAACAACTCTAGAATGCTTAATGCAATTCCTGGAACTCTTCCAAAACTAGCAAGAAGCTCGAGTCTTCTACTAGAGGAAGTGTTCTCAATTTACTTCCTGGAACTCTTCCAAAACTGGCAAGAAGCTGAAGTCTTCTGCTAGAGGAAGTGTCCCAGATTGCCCACTGAAGGCATGCTCGAGCATCTTTGTCTCTGGCTACAAGTCTGAAACTGGTGTGGCAGGTTATGGCTCAGGCTCGCTTGATGTGGCTTTGAAGCTTGTAGATGACCATCATCCCCCCCCTGTCAGATACAAGGTGAAAGGATGGAGAAAACTCAACTACAACACTGTTCAATATTCTGGAACAAGTTCTGACATGTGTTTAGAATATCTTCTTGCCTGTTGATGCCCATTGCTAAGAAGCGATCCATCCTACATGAATCTTTGTTCTTGCAGGACGTTTGTTTCTGAAGCATCTGTGTGAAGAATGACTGGTTTTATGACAGTGCTTACATGGATGAAGATCAAAACAATGAACTTTCAAATGGCCAACTCAATCACAGTGTTGGCATTTCACGATCTGTTGTTGTTGTTGCTGTGGAAGAGGGGAAGAGTCTGGAAGAGTTGAAGCTGAACTGTCATAAGGAGCAGGTGAACTGTCATGAATGAATCTAGCACTCTGAAACTAAATGGGCTTGGTGTAGTCTGGAATATGAAAGGACAAGCCCTTGTCATATCCAAGACCAGTTCTGTGCTTGTTGTGGACAGGCTGTTCCCAAGGTCTGATGATGGGCTTGGGAAGTGCAGAGTGAGTTTCTGCATCTGCATGTACAACTGTTTCTTTATTTGAATGAACAGGAACATTATTGACTTGCTGCTGATGGGTGGTTGTCTCAATGTTCTAAACAAAAACAGGTTCAAAATGATGTCTATTTTGATGTAGCTCTTCTTGCTGTAGCTGTGATTCAAGCTGCAAAAAATCGATCTTTTCTTGTGCATTTTGCAAATAAGTTTGAATGTCATAAAGAGTTCCTTTGTTGAATTTTACCATCCCATCAACAGTGGAATGAATTAAGATATTCAATAACTTTAATGCATCTTCATGTCTGGCCATTATCTCAATAGATAAACCCTGATATGCAAATGATTTTTGCCACAATGTTCTCCACGGTGGGTGATTTTCGTAAGTTTATTCACTGTACATTGTTTTTAATGCTTCCACATGTAGTAACAGTCTCCAAATAAACTTATATTATCCAATAGCAAATTCAAAAATTAAATGCAACGGCCATTAAGTGATAGCTACTACATAATGGACTTTTCTCATTCAAAAACTTAACTAAACAACAAACAGATTGGAAGATAGAACCTGATAATTAAATGTTAGCGAACACAAATTAGTAGATATGCAATTATCAGTCCCCAAAATGGCACCTCAACATTTGTTTATGGTGTACGCTATCCAGGAAATGGAAGAATAGATTCCCTCTTCACCACAGTCCTTGTATCATCATCAAACCACACTCATTCAACTTCTGAGATAGCATACAATCCCTTCAATGCAGCTACAACAATAACAGAAAGTGGAATGATGACTTTAGGCCCCGCAAAAAGAACTCCAGAATTCAATAATACACGCAAAGAATACTTTAATCCATGAAGAGGGATGAACCTTCAAGGTTTCAAACCATATAACAGTCCACCACAGAGAGCGCATGTAGAAGAAGTAAATAATATAAGAGCCAACAATATTTTTCATTTATTAGATATGCAATAAAACCATATTGCATTCATCAACCTCTTTCACTCATCTTTGAATTCAATCAATGCCTACTCGCTCCATGTAGAATCATTCAATATTGAATGCAGAATTCTGGATCACTATGCAACCATTTATCTTGGTTTTCTTCTCACATCAACACCATCCCTTTAACCATTTCATCTTGAATTCATTATTATCTACTAATGATACTGAATACAGACACCACTTCAAACAAATCAAATTCTTAAACTTCTCAATTTGAACCCAAAACCTCGTCGATTCTTAGCCCAATAACATTCTCATCCACACCATTCTGAGAAACCGAATTCTTTTCCATAACACCATTCGCAGAAGTCGAATCGTCTTGCACAAAACCATTCACGGAAGACGAACATCATTCCCACTGCTTGAAACTCCCCCAAACAACTGCCTTCTGAGTATGTCGTGTAGCCACCCAACCAGCTGCTTCTTGAGTGAATCGAACGCCATATCTAACCTTTCGAACTATTTATCGAATTCACATTATACATGAAGAGCCCGTAATAAAGATCGAAACTATCCTCGGCAGTATTCCAAGCCACTTCTAGTAATTTTTCATAACCCTTGGTAAAAATATGAGTTTGCTGTTAAATACAAAGGAAACTATACATTTACTCCTGCAAGAATATTCAGGTGATCCAAATTGATGAGGAAGCCCTAAGAGAAGGACTACCTTTGCGTAAAGCAGAACAGACTCACTACTTGGAATGGACTATTCATGGTTTCCATATCACCAACTGTGGTGTAAAGGATACTACTCAGATCCATACCTGCATGTGTTACTCCAACTTCAACGACATTATTCATTCCATTATTAGTATGTATGTCGATGTCATTACCATTGAGAATTCTGGCTCCGATGAGAAATTATTGAGATTTTTCCAAGAGGGCGTGAAATATGGGGCTGGAATCAGTACTAGGATTCGTGTGATATATGGTGGATTGGTGGTGAGATTATATTCAACAGTTACTTTTCAATGGCACGCAGAAATGCTAAGTGAGCTTGGACCAAAAATTAAATTCAGGTACTCTTCCCACAAAGCTGTGTAGGAATACAAAGAGGCTAAAGAGATTGGTATTGAGACTGTACGTGTCATCATAGGTTGAGGCATCATGCCATGATGAGGATCGTGGCATCAACCCATGCCAAGATGAGGTTTTTGGGATCGAACCAGGCCAGTATGAGGATTCTGGAATCGAACCAAGCCAATATGAGGATTCTGAGGTTGACGAATACCAGTATGACGAATCTTACATCAACAGCATGAAGCAAATCAATCCAATAGCGTGAAAGCAAATCAATCTGTGGCATGGGATGCCCAATCCTCTCATGTCAAGCGTGAAATATCAAGCTGTGGATGCACTATATATTTCACACATACAAGTAAATCAGGCTCAAAAGTAGGGGAGACGAACTTATCGTGCCCATGAAAGAAACTGCCTGCTGCTACTCAATGTTCCACCAAATACATCCAGCCTCATCTTGACAGAGGACTCCACCAGGTTGCTGCAGATGAAGGTAGCAATAAACACCATATTCTCAAGGGAGCCATAGAGAAGGAAGCGTTAAAAGATCAGGAGCAGTTATGAACCAGATATGTGTCAGTCTCCATCAAATTTCAGTTGTCAAATCTCACGCTGCACAGAAACGCTGGCAGCATTGTAGGAATGTTGGCAATAGAGCGCTCACAGCAATGTAGGGCTAGGTATTCGATGGGAATACCAAGTGTTACTCATTATCATTTAAGAGAGCAGATTATTATGACTGAGAAGATTCAGAATGGTAGAGAGAGGCCAAAAATGGCACTGGAGAAATGACAGGTTAGCTGAGAAAATATTCATGAAATGATCTGCACATACACATAAGGGCCATAAAACAAATGGCTCAAAATAATTATGCAGGGCAGGAATACGCCTGCTCTGATACCATGTTAAACACACATGGGAGCAAGAACAATATGAATGATAAATCATGAGAGTACAATTTTTATTAACAAGAGATATACATTTATAGTACATTGTTGTGACCGTTGGGATCCACATCCCAAGGTCTCTTCGATTACTTTGTCTATTCGGCTTCCACACTAACCCATTGAGGATTAGGTGTCCAACAGAGACAAATATGGACCAACAAATAAATATAAAAAATTACCTAATGCTTAAGAAATTTGTTGATGTATTTGTAGAAATACCTAGATTACCTCCAAGGAGGGAGTTAAATTTTTATATTGACCTAGTGCCAGTAGTAGTTTTTCTATGTAAAGTAGTTTACAGGATAAGTACTTGGGAGTTTAAATAATTATTGATGCAACTAGAGGATTTATTAAATAAGGGATACATATCTCCCAGTGTATCACCATGGAGTGCTCCAGTTCTTTTCATTAAAACAAGGATGACACACTATAGTTGTGTATTGACTTTTGGCAATTAAATAAAGTTACTATTAAAAATAAATACCCACTACCAAGGATTGATGATCTCTTTGATTAGTTACATGGAGACAAAGTATCTTCAAAAATTGATTTAATATCTAGGTGTCACCAAGTATGAGTTAAGGAAGAGGATATTAGTAAAACATTGTTTCAGACATGCAAACATTATGAATTTTTTGTGGTTTCCTTTGGTTTATCGAATGCACTTGGAATATTTATGTGTTTAATTAATGGAGTGTTCATGGAATTTATAGATAAATTCGTCATTGTTTTCTAGATTACATTTTAATATATTCAAAAATTGGAGGAGAGTCAACAAAATTTAAAATTGGTTCTGCAAGTACTTAGGGAACATCAATTGTATGCTAAGGTGAGAAAGTGTTCATTTTAGAAAAGAGGATCCATTATTTCGATGTGATTATTTCAAAGAATGGAATAGTTTTAGACTCGAAGAAAATTCAGGTTATCATAGAATGGCCAACTCTAGCTCAGTATTACAAGAGGTTTATCAAATGGTTTTCCATAATTTCATATCCAATTAGCTTTTTGTAGAAAATATGTGTAAAATTTTATTGGACACCTGAATCTAAAGCAACCTTTCAAAATTTTAAACTTTTTAATGACGAGGGTTCCAGTTTTAAAAATTATTAATCCAAATGAGAATTTCCTGGTATTTACGATTCTTGCAAAGAAGGATTATGTGGTGTGCTTATGCAAAATGGGCAGGTAATTTGCTACGAGTCCAAAAAAATAAAATAGCACGACAAAGATTATGCTCCCCACAACTTGGACCTTTTAGCTATCGTTCAGGAACTGAAAATGTGGAGGCATTACCTCGTGGGAAGAATATTTTAATTGTTCACTAATCAGTATGTGTTGGGACATTTATTTGAACCAACCTTAAATGCACAACAAATCCAATGGATGGAATTGCTGCAAAAATATGTTTTTGAAATTAAATATATCAAGGGAAAATAAAATTAGTTGGTTGATGCACTCAGACGGTCTAGTACATGGTATGCATGTCGGAACAATTAGTAGCTATGAAATCTATTTGATGGGAAGAATTCTATAGGTTGGTAATTTAGACTAGCAATATATTAAGATTAAAAATATTTTGTAGCAAGTCATAACACAATAGAACTTCCAAGATTAAGAAATGGACCCGGAGAATATTCTCTTATATAAAAGAAAAAATTATGTGCCATATGTACCAGTAATTAAAGAAATAATTCTATAAGGAATGCATAGAATACCGTACGCTAGTCACTCCAGGTACTAGAAAGCATTGACTACAACTAACAAACAATTAAACTACATAAGTTTAAAGAGGGAAGTGGTTAATTATATAGTTAGGTGTATGGAATTCTAGCAGGTGAAAGATGAGCATAAACACCTAGCTGATTTTCTATAGCCAATTCCCATTTTGGAGTGGAAATGGGAGATGGTATCAATTGATTTTATTATTAGTTTTCCTAGAACAACAAAGGGGCAACCATCCATAATGGTTGTAATGTACAAGCATACAAAGTCTTCTCATTTCATTCTAGTAAAGTTAACGGATAAACGGAAAAGTATTGTTGACATTTAAATGTGAGAAACTTCTAGGCTTTAGGGGTTTCCTAAAGCAATAATTTATGATAGAGATCCAAAATTCACATCTAATTTTTGGACTGGAATATTTAAAGGATTGGGCACCAATTTAAACTTCAGTACATCATATCATTCTAATTCTAATGGACAAGTTGAGAAGGTAAATCAAATCATTGATGAAATGTTGCAGATGTATGTAATGCATAAAGCATCCAAATGGAACCCTATGGAGATTTCTAGGTTCAACCAATGAATATTTTAGACACCAAAGTCAAGGTGCTTTGGAATCAAGCCATAGGAATGGTAAAGGTACAATTGATTGTGCTTGGTCCTAAGGATATGACCTAGGAGCAAGGAGTTGTCATGAGGGTAAAAGACCCTCACCTTTTTTTATTGATACATTGTATATGTTGTATGTTTGTATATACAATGCACTGAGGATAGTGCTTAAAATAATGGGGTTGGGGACGGGGGGGAATGTAATACCCCCATCGGTTTTGGCAATGTAAATATGTGTACCTTTTATATTAGGCTAGTGAGCAAGATAACTTTAAATCTTAGGCTAGTGAGTCAAACATTTTTTTATGTGGCCTACATGCCCATGTATTTATTTTTAGCCATGTTTAAGGGTTCATTGTGCCCAACATTGTAATTTTGTACATATCCTTAAATATTAATAAAATAACATTAGATATGGAACCCACTCCACAGAAAGAGTATGGGGAAAGAAACTCCAAGGAAAAAGGAAAATGTTAGACATTTTGGTGAAAAGTGCACCTGGAGCCAACGAGGTTTCTATAAGGTGCCACATATTATGTTAGAGCCATGCATATATAAAGAAGTGTATTTTTGGATTATCGATAGTTAATCCTACAAGATGTAAGGGGGATTAGTTAGTGAGTCTTGGGGAGGACTCAAAGACTGATTGATGGCTAGTGAGTCATATGTTTGGACTCTGGAATAGTTGGGGTGTGATTATTAAGTTAGTTGTTCCATATGGATGCATCCTTTTTATGACGTGAGCCCCAATGTTGGCTCAGGGAGCTTGGTGATATGACGATTTTTCGACCCTCTTTATGGCATAGCATCCATGTAGTTCTAGTAAGAACTCGGTGTCATTTTACGGGCTAGAGAGTGCCTAAAGCCTTAAAGCAACTCAACTATTGGGTTGAAACCTTAACAGTTAGCCTGGAGGGTGCCTAGAGGCCTGGAGCAGTGTGATCATTGGTTTGTTCCCTTGGTCATGGAGGTACATATATTTTTTGGTTATTATTTCCTTTAAAGTTACCATCCTAGCTCATGGGTGACCTAGTGGTTGAGCTTATGAACCACCAGGTCTATGGCTAGGTGGAACACAGAGAGCCAACAACTTGTTGACTCATTAACATAAATAAGTACATTATTCCCTAATGTTTTTTTTTGTATTTCTATGTACATTTATGCATTTTAGTTATAAACCCTAATTTGGGAAAATTGACATATTTGAATGCTATGGAATTATATCTATGTGTGTGTGTGTGTGTAAACATTAGCCAAGGTCATAGCCATGAACATTCCACTGTGTATGTGAATTTTATGTATATGTTTACATGTTCTAACATTAAACTCTAAAATGGGTATTCGTTCTATTATATAGTGTGTGCTTATGTTGTGGACTATTAATCCCAGTTTTGGTTTCACATAATTACATGATTGATTCTGTTGTGGTTCTTAATTGTTTTTATATGTCCTATAAAAAACATATGGCATATTGTACTGCAATGCATAATTAATACTAGTTGTATGGAAAAGGTTAATTTATGGCAAAAAATATGATGTATATGTTTTCCTCATTTTAGTTTATTTATTATTGCACATTATTATTGAGTAGTGTTTCCTTGACAGGGTTCCATTACAATACAACAATAGTTTGAATCGCCCTAACACACATATCATATAAGGCATTATCAATTGATTTCATCTGTGAAATCATAAAGGTGTAAATTCCTTAACTTTCAGAACATGCTTCTATTCACATCAATGTTTGTAATAGACCTTTTTTTAGAAATTCTCCTTATTATAAAACCTACAATCTAGAGAATCAATTCTCAAATCCTTTGCATGTTTTTAAATGTACAAGAATGCCAGCATCATATAAGTGTAGTTCTAAATCATCCTCATATCAAAATAACTTATAGCAGGGACTTTTAAATATAGAATTTTGAAACATGTATTTTTCATGTATTGTTATAGTTTCCCAAGAGTTTTCTTAAGGTAGGGTCCCACCTACTAGTTACAATGGTATTTTATTATATTTTTTCTTTTAACGTGTCTTGAAATTAGTGTTCTTGATTTTCTTATTGAGACAACGAGAAGAAAATTCATAATGGCTTACGAAATTTTACAACATTGACATGTGTGAACACCACCCAAGTGGGTCATGCTTTAAATATCATAGGCTCCTCTTCATGTCATCTCTACCAAGAACCTTCCCATAAATCTCTAACATGGAGTAAGGATATCAAGAGTGTGAAGATGCTATTTTCATTGTGAGAGAAATTTTGGATAAAGTAATAACTCTAGAACAAATTTAATCATTTTTCCAAATAATTTTCATCTGTCTTACATTAAAATAACTATATATCAAAGTTAACTTGTATCTTGGAGGGTGTCCTTCCTCTAAAATTTTCTCTTTTTGGAGGTTCCTTGGCCACTATTGATACTCGTATATATCATTCCTTTGTTGCATGAGTTCTTGCTAGGGAAATAATTCAATAGGATCTATGGCTCCATCATTTATGTTTTCTTCTCTCATGGGAGACTACTTAGTCCAATTATATTTATTGTTCCCAAGTGAAACTAGCTCGAGACCTAATTATCTATACCCTGACCTCGTTAGGGACATGCATTGAGAAACAAAAAGGAGTATATTTTTGTGACACCACTCATTTGGGTTGTACAACGAACAAAATAAAGGGCATTAAAGGTAATGGAACACACAAAGAAATAAAAACCACAATAGTATAGTGAAATTCCAACTCCCATCAATAAATAAAATAGAAGAAAAGTGTAGAACACAAATTGGCTAGAATGGTGGTAGCCTATATCTAAAAAGAGAGAGATGGAAACTATTCTCATTTTCAAAAGTTATTAGAAGAGGCCGAAACAACAACCTTTTAACATAAAGAAAAAAGGATACAAAAACATAATCCAAACAGATGAAGCACCAAAACATTTTTGGGCCCAAGATGGTTATTTGGTACATCATCAAATTCCCTAGGGTTAAACATTGTAAATTTTGCATATAATGTCATATTGGTATGCATAGTAGCTCTTGGAGAGAACTATTAGAAGATTACAACATTTGGTTGGGGAATGAGTATAGAAAGGCAAACCATGGGCACCTAAATGGACAAAAAATATCATTTAGGGATTCAAAATGGCCACAGATGTTTATGACCTAAAAAATAATAGAAAAGATACCACTAAGATAGAGAACCATTAAGTCAATGGAAGAGTTGGATGGCAATGGATATTCACCTAAATCAAGAAGTAACCTACAAAATATGAATACATGGATAATATGGGGTTATATTGCTTATTCTATTATAGTTGGTAGTTTGACATATGAAATGGTTTATACTAAACTAGACATTGTCTTGGTAGTCAATTTATGTTTAACCTTGGACACAAACATTATTTTGCAATGAAGATGGTTTTGATTATTTGCAACTTCTACATATTCTGTTTTTTATCATAATGAAGTCTTACGGGACCCAACCTCACTAGATATACATAATTAAATGCATTCTAATTGGGAAAAGGAAGCAGATAGAAGGAGATCTATGGGATGATACATGTTTTGATAGTTCTTTTGAGTAGTAAGTTAGATAAGAAAGCAATAATTTATGTTCATTTGTTCCAATGAAAAAATAGGTTACATGGTTATTCATGCATGAAAGGAGGCCATTAAGGTTACGAAATTGTGTTTAGAAGTATGGAAAAGTCAAAGAGTTATTACACTTCAATGTGATAGTAACAATTCCATTTATCTGACCAAAAAATCAACCTTCCATGCATTAACAAAGAATATAGATATCCAATATCATTATATTAGAGACATGGGAGAGGATGGAAAGGTGGTACTAGGGAAGCTTGACAACTTGTAAAATGTTATAGATAAATTGATAAAACTAGTCAACATAAGTAAATTCAAGTGGTGTTGTTAGTTTGTGGGATTTATGGGTTCTAGAAATTAGCTTGTAGTTTGATGCATTCTCACTTCTACCCTTAAAATGTATATAGTAATTGGAAGAATGTTAGGACATGTCTGTCATACACTTTGTCGTGATACAGTGGAGCAAGGAATAAATGCATGGCTATAGAAAGGAATAGATGTACATTTATGGAAAAGAATTAGTGTAGGGTATTATTAAGGAATAATGGCTGAGTCGTGGCATGGAATAAATGCACAATAGTTGTAGGATACAATTTGCTAGTATGTGTAAATGACTAACAATAAATATATTATTATTTTATGCCTATTTATTTAATTTTAGGTAAGGAAAACTCAATATAAAGTTTTGTTAAGATATGAGACAAAAAATACTTATTAAACCCAAAATGGGTAGAGTGTTGTAATTACTCAAATTTAGTGATACAAATATTAATACATCAAGTTTTGACTTAGGATGGAAAAACTATCTTGGACACTAAATATATGCGTTGAGTGATCTCAACCATACAACAATATAGGGAGAATCTAATTGGAGATTGTGTCACTATGTTAACCATATACCAATATAGAAAGCATCTCTCATACCCTAATAGATCTAACAAGATCCTAAAAACTAAGAACACACTTTATGCATAGATAACTAATTATACCTAATAATGACCCAAAATCTCAACAATGAAATACATGCACGCACATATATTTCATGCATAGATAACTAATTATACCTAATAATAACCCATTATCTCAACAATAAAATACACACAGGCATATATATTTTTCATGCAAAGATAACTAATTGTACCTAATAATAACCCATAATCTCAACAATGAAATATACACTATAACTATATATATATATATATATATATATATTAGATATATATATATATATATTGCAACAATTTATATTATTATTATGCTATCAAATAATTATAATAAATTAAAGGAAAATGTATTTGCATAATATAATACATATAGTTTATTAATGATTTTATTTGTTTTTAAATGTTAGGTTTTTTCTTTATACATATTTTCTCTCAATAACATGTTTCACGCTTGTGTTTATTTTTACAAAATTGGGAATACTTTTACTCTTTGTTCTTTTTTTATTTAAATAAATATGAAAATTTCCATTGATTACACAACGCACAAATCCCTTTAACAAAAAAATATTTTATCCACTTATGAAAGTATTTTAATATTTCGATTAAAAATTCAATACATCCTTAATAATAAGTCAAACATATATTTCAAACCATGCCCAATTTTTAGTTAATGAATAGCATCGATGTTCGACCAAATGGGTGGGACAAAATCGACCAAATTTATGTTTCCTAACTGTTCACAATTTTAATTTTGACGATTTCTATTAAAAATTTAATACATCCTCAACAACAACTCAAATTTATATTTCAAAACATTCACAATTTTAGTTAATATATTGCATCAACGTTTTACCAAAATCGGTGGGAGATACATATCTTGGTCCCACGGCTACTCATCCCTACTTATTGCAAATTGACAAATAGCAATGCCTCTGGGCTACACACCTAACTCATTGATCATATTGGATATTGAATACACTTCCAGCCATTCACAATTGTAAATTGGCAGATGCATAGCTATATTTGACCATGAATTTTATTATTTTTCCTCCAGTCTCTCGCAAACACACAGAAATACAAATATGTAATGGCAATTTTAGCATCGGAGAGGTGGGAAGAGGCATAAATTGAAACCAAATTTACGGTTGTAAATGGTAAAAAGATGAATGAAACATGGCAACAGTGGGCGAGGAAGCGATTCTGGAAATTATTGTAGAAACGCCTATCATTTATTTGAGTGCATACAAGACAATGTGCAATTCTTGCATCGCCCTATTACAACAACCTGCTCATTTACTAGAAGCTCTATTGATATCCAGACAAAGCGAAAGACTAAAACCAAATTGTTATGCTGATGATTTCAATGTTTAGGACCCACTCATAGCACATTTGACATGAGAAAGGCCCTCTGTATTTTGGCTAGAGAGGTGGAATCGTTAACGATTTCAAAAATGGTTAGGGAGGAGCATGGCTTACTCTGAAACTAAGAGAAAGAATTAGAAATTACTTGGATAGAGTTCTTCCAGGAAAAGGAACACATCAGAAGAAACAAAATTGAACTAGAATTCCTGAGGAGAAAGCATCCCAACAAATCCTCTCTCATGTCAGCTAAAAGTAGCATTTGGGATAAAATCATGAAGCTAGTAGACAAACGTTGGGGTCACCTAGAGCTGGTTTAGGAAAAGATAGAAGTTGTGAGGGTGGCCCACAAGGAATTGAATGCACTCAAGGGAATTGTTGGAGAAACCCAACCAAGGTTAGAGTGATTATAAATTTACTTAACCATATGCCTTGGGAAGAAGTTATAAAGGAAAATCTTAGCAAATCTCATCTTGTAGCCAAGGCTAACTAATCGAAAAAGAAGAAGTTGATAGTACTGGTAGAAAAGAAAGAAAAAACAATGGTTAATGAAGTACATGATTTTAAAGATAGTTGTGAAGTGTTGTTTAATAGAGAGTTACCACCTTTCTTTGATGGGCATGGATATTTTATTCCAAAAAAATCTGTTTTGAAAATCTTGAATGATATTAACGAAGATCAAAGTGGATTTGGGGAGGAAGATCACCCATTGTAAGTGAAGGATATTGTCAAATTATATGAGGACTGTTTTGAACTCTTGTTCATTCTGAAGAACATATTTAAAGGACATGGTAAGATAGATTGTGAACTAGGCACAACTTTGGAAGGGATAATTTTGAATGCACAGTTGTGTGATGTCCATGTGGATAAGGAATGGAAAGGTATGTTAGATTTGTACATGTAAACCATTTAAAGTAGATTTACATCTCTATAAACTCAGTTTGTTATGGAAATTAAAGGGGATTTTAAAATTAAAGTAACTTTTGTAATCAATATGATTGTTTTCTTTACTTTTTACAAAATTTATCAAAATATTTGAAGAGTATCTTGGCTTTTTGATGAGTTTTACAAAAGGTTCTAAAAGAAATGGAAAAATTCAAAATATCGTGTTTTCTTATGGTTGAGTTCTTAATTTCCCAACTACCAATACAATTTAATCAGGGTTAAAAAATTTCTTAATTGCTCCTTTGAATTTTTAAGCTATGTTTTCCATTTTTCCCTTTTCCAAACCCTTTTTGGTTCTTTATGTCAAACCCAAGGCTCACGAATGCTCCAACTGAAAACTAGTGGAAATTCTACACAATAAAAATATTTTAAATGTGATGGGTTTTTCTTTGCCTTGATTCTTAGTAGAAATCTAAAACCTAAAACAGAAATTGAAATTTGTTTTGAATGGAATTCACTCATTGTACTTTCTATTTTCTTGAAGACACCCCATGATGAATGTTTAAATGTCTGTGATGTCTAGATGTTAAATTTACAATAAAGGTTAGATGTTTATGAATAGTTCTCAGTCCATTCCTACTATTACTGATATGTAATAACATAGATCAACAATTTGAATTAAATGGCTGAAAATACTTATTTATGTTCCTTTGCTTTCTTGTACAACTAATAGGAGAAAGTAGAGTGCATGATACTTAAATTAGGAACAAACACATAAAACATTAGCAAAATTTAAGGTGGAACTCTCGGTCATTTATAGAACAACATTCACAATGAACAAGCATTACTCTCTAATTTAATTTGCCGCATTTTTAGCATGTTCTTTTCCATTGTTTAAGCCTAAAATTATGAGCATAACACATGAACATTAAGTTCTAAGGAAAAACCTTCAGCAAGTCCAAAGAAACATAGATAAATTCGTACACAGAATCTTAATAGAAAATCAAAAAAATAACAACAAATTAGATCAAACTTAGATGTTCCTAAGCTTTGCGCTATAGCATGACTAAGTCTGGTCCCAACACCACTCACTTGGGTTATACAATAAACAAAATGAAAGAAGGTAAAGGAAATGGAACAAATACACAAAAATATAAACCAAAACAATATAGTGAAAACCCAATTTTTATTAGTAAATAAAATAGTAGAAAAATGTATAACACAAATTGGCTAGAATGGTGATAGTTTATCTATGAAAAGATAGAGATAGAAATTATTTTCATTCTCAAAAGTTATTCCAAGAGGTTGAAACAATGAAATTTTAACATCAACAAAAAAAACACAAGGGTTCCAAAACCTGAACCCTAAAAGATGAATCGCAAAAAGGTTTTTGGGCCCTGTATGTTTAGTTGGGACATCACCATTTTCCCTAGGGTGCAATTTTTGCATACAATCTCTTATTTGTATGCATAATAGCTCATTGGAGAGAACTATAGGATGATTACAACTTTTGGTTGCTAGTGTATGCCAAAACAAACCATGGGCACGTAAATAGTAAAAAAATATCATTTAAGGCTTTAAAATGGGCTTGAATGTTTGAGACCCAAATTATCATAAAAACGAATACCAATAAGATAGAGAACCATTGAGCCAATGGAAGAGTTAGCCATTGATATTCATTTGAGACAAGATGATTCCTATAAAATATACAGTGATAGAAAATATGGATGTTGTCCCAAATGCTAGTATAGTTGGTAGTTTCATGTATATAATGGTCTATACAAAACTAGATATTGTCTAGGTAGTGGGAGCCTTTAATCATTTCATCATTAATCTTGGAGACAAACATTGCACTGTAATGAAGAGGGTTTTCATTATTTGCAAGGCCCTTCTAAATATTCCATTTTTATCATAATGAAGTTTTAGGGGAACCATCCTTACTAGTTATACACAGTTAAATGGAATCTAACTGGGCAAGAGATGTAGATAGAAAGGGATCTATGCATTGATACATGTTTTTATCTTTTTTTGGAGTAGGAAGTTAGATAAGAAAGTAACAAGTTGTGTTCACTTCGTCCATTGCAATGATATCATACATGGATATTCATGCATGTAAGAAAGTCATTTGGCCTATGATATTGTATTTAGAAGTATGGCTAAGTCAAAGAGTTATTATACTTCAATGTGATAGTAACAGTGCCATTTATCTGGATAAGAACCCAACCTTGCATGCAAATATCTAATACCAGTCTATTAGGGATATTGCAGAGGATCTAAAGGTGACACTGGAGAAATTTGACACCTTGTAGAATGTTATAGATAAATTGATGAAACTAGTGATCATAATTAAATTCAAGTGTTGTCACGAGTCTATGGGCTTTATGGGCCCTATCAACTACCTTGTAGTTTGATGCATTCTCACTTGTACCCTTATAATGTATATGGAAATTGGGGGAATGTTGGGACATGTGTGTCTTACACTTTGCTCTGATATAGTGGAAGAAGGAATATATGCATAATTATAGAAGAGAATAAATGTAGAGTGGTGGTAGAGGATAAGTATAGAGCATTCACAAGTAATAATGGTTGAGCATGGAATAAATAAAAAATAGTGGTAGGGAACATTTTTCTAGTAGAAATGAATAATAATAAATGGTTTATAGTTTTATTTTATGGCTATTTATTTAGTGGTAGCTGTATAAAAAAAACTAACTGTGTATAAATAAGTATTATATGGTAAATAGGTTAATTCTGATTAATCAAATGTAACCATACAAATATAAATACATCAAATGTTGCTTCAAGATAGATAAACTATAATGGACACACAATCTATCCATTGAGTGAATATGTCAACCAAAAATCAATCTGGAAGCATCTAAATGGGGTTAGCTCTCAAACCCGGTTAGATCTAATCAAATCCTAAAACCAGGAATATACTTTCTGCATAAATAACTATTTCTACCTAATAATGACCAATAATCTCATAAATTAAATATAATTACATAGATAAAACAAATAAAAATTACACGGTCACAAAATTTTATATTATTAATAAACTATCGATTTTTTTCTAAAACTAAATTATTATTGAATACTCTCGTTGACTATAGAAAATATAACATAACCTTAGTATCAAAAAAAGTCAGTCAATCAATCAACCTATAATATAATGAATAAATATTAGTAATTATTTATTTAATTTAAAAATATTATTCTTTTTCTCTTTTTATTTATGGTTTTTTTAATCATTTTACAATGTAACTATTTAATTTTTTTTTCACCAATTTTAAATAATTTATCTCAAATATTTTATAAAATTACTAATATTTTGAAACCAAATTTGCATCCACAAAATTTCCATCGATCACATCACATTACATTATAACTCCCTATATATATTTATCCACTTGTTAAATTATTTTGACGGTTTCTATTAAAAATTTAATACATCCTCAACACCAACTCAAATTTGTATTTCAAACCATTCACAAATTCTAGTTAATGCATTGCATCAACGTTTTATCAAATAGGCGGGAGATATGTACGTGGTCCCATGACTGTTCAGTCCTACTTATTACAAATTGACCAATACCAATGCCTCTGAGGCGAATCAGTTGATCATATTGGATACTGAATACATCTCCACCCATTCACAATTGTAAATGGGCAGAAGCATCGCTATAATTGACCATGAATTTTATTATTTTTCCTCCAGTCTCTGGCAAATGCACAGTAATGCAAATCTGCAATGGCAATTTGAATCTCAGAGAGGTGGGAAGAAGCATAAATTGAAACCTAATTTACAGTTGTAGATGGTAAAAAGATGAGTGAAACATGGCAACAATCGGGGAAGAAGCATAAATTGAAACCTAATTTACAGTTGTAGATGGTAAAAAAATGAGTGAAACATGGCAACAATGGGGAAGAAGCATAAATTGAAACCTAATTTACAGTTGTAGATGGTAAAAAGATGAGTGAAACATGGCAACAATTGAGGGAAATTACTGTAGAAACGCCTATCAGCTGTTTGAGTGAATAGAGGACAATGTGCAATGGTTGCATCGCTCTCAGGAAGAGCCCTTAGTCAGCATCGTAAAGGTGACAGAGGAGGACGAAGATGAAGACTGTGCTATGGCAAATGAATCGTATCGCAGGAAGAAGTGCGCCAGAAAAAGGTGAGCCATGCTGACAACGACGTCCCTCTGCCCCGCACACTGCTTGTTGTCAGCAGACGTTTCATCAGTTTCACGGCCATTAGACCACAGCAGGTGCTTCAACATCTTCTGCCCATCCTCACCCATGAACCGACGCGGCACAAACTCCTCAGCCCTAGTGAACACTTCGGGGTCCCGGGTGGCAAACGGCTGGTACCCGCAAAGCATTTCTCCCTTTTTTACCGCATAACGACCGTCGTGAGATTCGATGAAGAAATCCTTCTTGGCCCTTCCGTACTGTAGAGGCACAGGTGGATCTATCCTCAGCACTTCGTACGCAGTCGACCGGACCAGCGCCATGCTCTCCAATGCCCTGCCGGTGAGTCCCCCGTGTGCTTCAACGGCTGCGCGGACCTCTTCGGCGAGATCTCTGTGCAGTTCGACCCCGGCGCGAGCAACATATTTGACCATGTTAGTAAAAAATACGCGCAGTCCGCCGAAGGCGTTGAAGGAGATGTAAAACACAAGATTATTGCAAGCCTCTTCTCTATTCAGGCCGAACTGATTTTCTGCCACATCCAGCGCGAGAATCGCATTCGTCCACAGGAAATTATAGAGCTTGTGGTAGTACCTGGAGACAAGGCAGAATGGCAGAGGAAATAAATGGATGGTGAGCTCGTCCAAAAATTTCGGAAGAACGCCCGAGCTTATGGTTGGAGCGAGCAGAGCAGCCAACCAGTTTTTCATACAAG
Source organism: Pinus taeda (assembly GCA_000404065.3). Classification (NCBI taxonomy): domain Eukaryota; kingdom Viridiplantae; phylum Streptophyta; class Pinopsida; order Pinales; family Pinaceae; genus Pinus; species Pinus taeda. Next base: position 85,052 of record APFE030227141.1, on the reverse strand, counting down.
AAGGGCCTTCGGTTCCGAGGCTGGCTGGGCCCGGAGCGACGGGGTCCGCGCCCGCTATATACCGGCAGAGAAAATTGCAGAGCAATTGATCCATCGGGTCAGTGAAAGACGCCTTCCCGGTATTCGCGAATTCTTTCTCCATTGCAGCGCTGAGTTTGTCGAACTCCTCGGCAAACAAAGTAAATTGTTTCTCCCGATTGCTCCGCAATAACTCAAAGCACCAGCTCTTAAGCCTATGGTGTTTTTCTTCAGATGGGTCCATAAAAATGGTGGCCCTGTATCCCCCAGTGAATTTCAAGCTGGGGATGTATGTTCCGGCCAGATTATTCTTCTTATCTACCTTACTCAAATCGTAGAGCACAGGGAAGCTCTTGCCATCGAGGAGTATTATGACTCGATTGTACGGGAAGAAAGGCGGGCCTGGCGGCATATTCACCCTAAACACCGTGCTCTGATATTTTTCGACACGGCGTTTGAAGAAATTATCGACCCCTCTGAAATATTGGATTCGATCCACAATGGCTCCAAACAGCGGCAGGCCATATGTTCCAGGGATCTCCTTCACAGGAACCTCATGAGGTGAGGTCGCGCTTGTGGACATATCGTCTATACTCGAACGACGAAAACTCAACCTACAGTAATATTGGAAATCAAACGGGGGAAGCAAAAAGAAAAGACCTAATGCCAACCTACATATACTGCGCTTATTCTCTCAGAGATTAATATCAGTAAGTGTTAAATCAAGTCGATTTATACACCGGGTATGAAGAAACGGATGCACTGTAGATAAGCCTCCAGCGCAGGTGCACCATGGATAAGTTTCAAGCGCCTTTCTAGAGTTTCACTGCTGCAGTTGACTTTTTAGAATGTAGTTAATATGGTAACTTAAAATGATTAATATATAATTAAATATTTTGTATCTTAAAATATTGTTCTGAAAAGGATTTATAATAATATAATATATATATATATATTAAAACACTTCGATGGTTTACAAATATGTGATTTCACATTAAAAAATATGGCTAAACAAAAGCTAAAATTTTAATTATTTTATATTTGATGTTTGCGTACAAAATTGGTCATCTAATTTTTGGGCAAGTTTGCTCGGAATACATTTTTATTATGTTTAATATTTTTAATTAATTTTAATTTTCATGTGGGTGTACAAATTGTTATTTAATTTTTTTGGTAAGTTTGGTAGAAACATTTTTATTATGTTTAATATTTTAATTATTTTATATTTTATGTTGGTGTATAAATTGTTATTTTAATTTTTTTGGTAAGTTTGGTAGAATACATTTTTATTATGTTTAACATATTACCTTGATCACTATGAAGATTGAACCAGTGACTTTAGATTAATAAATATCTTAACAAATGGTTGAATCATGATCTATCCAAAATCCCATGAATTTTTTTTAATAAAATTATATTTGGTCAAATTAAAAGAAAATAATAAAAAAATAAAATAAAAATGTAGAATTGAGACTTCTGGGATCTGTCATAGTTATATGTCATAGTTATAAGAATAGCTTAGGCGTAAATCACATAAAAATGACCTTTGTCGACGCGTTTCGAACCAAGTTGTCCTGACAATGAACCACACTAGTTGATTCGAAACGCGTTGACAAAAATCATTTTTATGTGATTTACACCGAAACTATTCTTATAAAAATAAAAATGATTAAAAACACTAATAATTTTAAAAATTATTTATTAACTAAAAATAAATAAAGAAGTTCCTGCATTATTTATTGGCTTTGTTTGGACCGAGCTCACTTATTCAAACCTGTCTACATTTTATTTAATGGCGATAATGTTGTGAAGCGTATTAAGCTCTCACAATTCGACCGATTCAAACGTGTGTACACTGTTAGGAAGCGTGTTAAACTTTCACAATCCAACTTGCTCAAACCTGTCTGCATTTTAATAATGATAGAGTTTCAACCTATTCGAACCTGTATACATTTTAATAATAACGACAATGTTGTAAAGCCTACTGGAGGAATTTTCTATTTGTCGTTGGATGTCTAAGTCAGATTTTTTTATAAATAAATATAAAATATTATTAAACAAAATTGATTACAATAAAAACAAAAATAATATATTTATTTAATTAAAATAAAAAATATTATAACATGTAATATTATTTAATTAAAAGTATTATACATTATCAATAATTTTATTTTCACTATTTTTGCTTATTTTGTTAATTAACATTATTGGTTATTGTCGATATTATAATGAAGTATCTCTTTTCGTGCTTGCTTAACATAGAGTTGACATATTATTATGAAAAATCATATTATCTAATATATTTAATATCAAATTCATTTATATCTATATAAAGTTTTAAGAATATCAAAGTTAACTATAAATAAAATATTTCAATAACCACTTTAAATAGAGAATAAAAATTTAGATTACTTTTGAGATGTGTATTTATTGTTGATATTTGATATTTAAAAAAAATTAATAGCAAAACAGATTTTAATTTTGGGTTTTATATAAAAACATTTAAATCTTTGTGTTATAGACTATTCTATGTTTTGGTCTTTTTTGAGGTATATTTTTTCGTCAATTTTGGTTGAAATCTAGTAAAACTTGTAAGAAAGTTAAAAAGTGCACACAATCGCTGTGTCCAAGGGATTCCCAAGTACCAAATCATTTATGCATTCAAGAATGCAATTTAAACAATGAAAGATAAAAACCTCACAAAAAATTGTATTGTTAAAACATTTTGTTGGTGTCATTTTCTCAATGAAGGTAGTGTAATTTATTCCATGCTTAAAATAAAGTTGATTCATGGTGTTTTTGGTGCCATCATAGATCTCTCTTAATCAATATCTATTAGCTTCCCAAAGGGATCAAATCTATTAATGTGCAAACTTTTCTTGAACTTTCACACTCTAAAAAAAGTTTGCACCTCAAAATATTTGATCTCTCTAGGCACTTGATGATAAATCCCAAGTTAATATGGGTCTATGCTGATAGTTAAATCAACCCTAATTTGTTTTTCTAATGGATCTTTTAAAAATAATATAATGGTTTCTCATCTTAATCAATAAATCTATACAATTTCATTTAAAATGTTCAAGGCATGAGCAATAAATTGTTTGAGGAAATAAAATTCCAAAAATAAAATCAATGATGAGAAAAGACAATAATTACTCCGATAGTCTTAAAGAATTGTAGAAGAATTTGGTTTGTTTAGTTATACAGAGTTCTAGAAATATTTGTCTAATTTAGTCCCACATAGATCTATTCTAAATCTTTCAAAAAAAATCTAGAGGAATTTTATTTATATTTATACTTTAAAAAAGGTTTGTACATCAAAATAACGCTAAGATAGATTTATGTTGATAATTAAATCAACTTTAATTAGTGTTTCTAATAAATCTCTTATGCATAATACAATGGTTTCTCATTATAATCAATAAATTTATACAATTTCATTTAAAATATTCAAAACATGAGCAATTAAATAGTTTAGAAAATAATTTTTTAAAATAAAATCACTAATGAGAAAAGATAATAATAATTCCACATAATCTTAGAGATTTGTAGAAGAATTTGGTCCATTTAGATATAGAGTTTTCTAAAAATAGTTACTTGATTTAGTATTTACATAAATTTACTCCAAAAAAGTATCATAATTTTTTTATTTATATTTATAAATCTAAAAATATGCTGAGAAAAAATTGGTCTATTTAGATATAGAGTTTTCTAGAAATATATTTATTTGATTGAGTCTTACATAGATCTACCCTTAAAAAAACATATCTGAGAAACATTTATTTATATTTATAAATATATCAAGAAAGCTCAATGAAATAATCAAATAATTTTTTTTAATCATGTCTCACGCCAAGAGATTAGGTATACTTGTCGTCGTTTACCAAGTCCAGGGACATGTCGGCTAAGGGACGCGTACTCGTGCACAACATCTTTTGCACGTCAGGCTAGGGGATGCATACTCCTGCACAACATCTTTTCCACGTCAGGCTAGGGATGCATACTCGTTCACATCTTTTCCACGTCAACTTTATTTAGTTGACATTGTTTAATTTGGGCCAAGTCTAATTGCTGAGTAATTTGCTCATTGGTGTTAAATGAGTAGCCGTTGTATATGTTTAGTATTATATTTTAATAGGCTTTGATTTAGTTGGTTAATTGTCATTAAATGAGTGGTTGTTGTATATGTTTAATGTTGAATTTTAATAGAGTTATTTAATTATGTACATATAACTTTACTCATTTAAGAAATTTTTTTAATGTCGATGTTATTTAGCTTGTTAATGGGTATTAAATGAGTGGTGATTGTATATGTTTTTTTGTTGGATTTTAACAACGAATTATTCAACCATGGACATATTACTCATTTAGGGGATCTTTTCATGTCCATTGAATTTTAACATTTAATGCCTATTAAATTCTAACAACCATTATTCAACGATAGAAATATATAACCCCACTCATTGAAAAGACTCATTTAAACCCATTAATAAACAACATATTTATTACCAAATCCAATTGCTTTGACCTTGATCTTTAGAAATTGCCCAATGTAATGAAAGACTTTTTTGAATTTTTTTTTAACTAAATCAATAATATAATAAAATAACATTTTAGTTTTTAAACTAAATTATTGACTTAAATTTCATGTTATCATAATGTTTTCATGTTATCATAATGTTTGATTTTTTAAATTGTATTTAAAGATAAAATAACTTGGAAGAAATCTATATGTCGCAAAAATGTTATGAAAATTATATAAACTCCACCATCTAAAATTACAAATTTTAATGTACAAAACATTTAATCAATTATAAATTATACATTTAAATTAAATTTTTTAATAAATAAATCAATAAATTAAATTTTAATTCAAAATTACAATTTTAAATCATTTTTAAATTATATATATTAAAAAAAATAAATCAATAAAATAAATTATAATTAATTGAGCATCCTTATCACTTTATCCGTTGAATCATGGGATGATTTTTCAAATGACCCTTATCCTTGAAGTAAAATCTATAGTTATCATTCTTCCCCAATTGGATGCCCCTTATCCCTTGAAATTTAATGACGGTCATAGACCTGTGTCACGTTCTTGACTTCTATTCCCACTCGTTGTAAATAGCTTATTTTAATTGCGAGGGGTTTTTAACTTCTTTTTTTATAATATTTTTGGTTCAATATTTTTGATAAGTTTAAGTTTTCTTTATGGTATTTTTTAATAGTGTTGGAAGAGTTTGAATTTATTTAAGCATTTGAAAACATATTTTAACAATAAAAAATTATCACGAAGAAAATAAGATTTATTTGTTAATTGAAGAAGTTAAATTTATTTTTACATTTAAAAACATATTTTAAATCAAAATAATATACAATTTCACAAAAGTTCTATCACCAAATTTAAAAACAAACAAATAAATAACTCTGATTATCTTAATAGAAGCATTCCTATTATGAACATGATGCGTGATGCCCTCACTGTTAAATGTGGAGTCGACAAGAGTACCCTTTAAAATAAAAATAAATATTATTTAAATTAAAAATGATGTTGCCTACAATAAAGTGGATATATATGGATATATGTTTAGATAAATTTAAATTTAAATTATGATAAATCAAACACAACTTTTCTTGTTCTTTTGTTGCTAATATTACAATATAGTAATAAGAAGATATGGTAAAAATATTTCACTTTTATTTCTCAACCGTAAATAAAATATTTCTATCTCTATATTATTATTATTATTATCCAATTTTAAGGTCATGGCCAAGCCAAACACCAAATTGGTGTATGAGGACTCATTGTTTGTGGGAAAAGGGACCCACCTTTGCTTAACGATTTGATTGTTAAGTTTATGAAGGCATACATACTCTATCCCAACCTGTAACTTCTTACGAGGAAAAACATGCTCTTAACCATTAGGCCCACTCAAGTTGTATGAATCACATAATTTTATATCAACTTTGAAAAGATAAATAATTAAAAGTTAATTAAAAAAAATCAGCTTGATATTTTCGTACTTCAACATAAGACATAAATAAATTATTTAAATATATATGCTAATTAATATGTTTTAATATCAATGTGTTATATATAACTCAAATATTTCAATATTTAAAGAGAAAATATATTTAAAACTAAAGAAATTTAATTACTTCCTAATAAAAATAACATGAGGTAAATGTGTAATTGAGTCTAGAGGTGCTCTACAACCTGGAATGGGGTATATGTCATGTAAAAATATAAACATAATGTTAACGTTTAACATATGGGGGTAGATCTCACCTAAACATGTAACATGTAAATGTAAATGTAAACATTTAACATGTAATTTTTAATATTTAACATTTAACATTTTAAATCTAATGTCGGCTCTATTTAAAATCAATCTAATTATTATTATGTATAAACCCAATACAAATTTAAAATATAAAGAAGTTTACGAACATTAAAAAAGAAGATGCATCCAAATAAATAAAAATATAAATAAACTAGAGTTATGGTTAAATCAAACACACCACACACACACCACACACAAATATATATATATATATATAATATAATATATATTATATATAATATATATATATAATATATATATAATATATAGATATATATATATATATACTCCATAAACCCTCTTTATATTTACAAAAACTCAAAAAAAAAAAGTTTTATTTAGGTGAAGCCTATGTGCCAAATACCATTTTAATACAATGGACTAAATACCATGGGCCAAATTATTATTAATATCATGCAAAAAAACATTATTAACCCAAATATTAATATTACTATGAAATCTAATTTCATATTAATACATTATAAAATTATATTATTAAATGTAATAACTTTGGACTAATACAATATTACAATTGTTATACTATAATATAGATTAATATATCATTATATATATTAACTCTAGATGTATATGGGAGGGAAGAACAAAGACATAGAGTGATAAAGGTCGAGATATACAGGGGAGTGACAAGGGAGAGATGGAGATAAATTGAAGGAGAGGGGAGAGGAGTGAGAGATGGAGAGGGAGACAAAAATATGGAGGGGGAGAGAAAGAAGGAGAGATGCAGGGAGATAGTGAGATGATTAGAGAGAGAGAGAGAGAGAGAGAGAGAGGGAGAGAGATGGGGGAGAGAGAGGGAGGTAGGCGAGAAAGGAAGAGAGAGGAAGGAAGAGAGAGAGGAATTGAGATAGAGGAGGAAAGAGGGAGGGATAGAGATATTGAGTTGGATGGGGAGAGAGGGAGGGAATAAGATAGACATAAAGAGTGAGAAATGGAGAGAGGTAGGGAGTGACAAGGGAGAGATGTATAGAGAATGTGTATGTTTAGGAGTGAGAGAGGGGGGTAGAAGGAGAGAGAAGGAAAGAGGGATGGATATAGTATCATAGTTGGCGAGAGAGAGAGAGAGAGAGAGATGTGGGAAGAGAGAGGAAGGTAGGAGAGAAAGGGAGATAGAGGAAGGATGAGAGATAGAACTTGAGTAAGAGAGGAGGAGAGAGGGAGGGATAAAGATATGGAGTTGGAGGGGGAGGGAAGGAGGGAGGGATAAGAAAGACATAGATATGTTGGGAAAAATACTCATGGGGGGGTGTATTAGTTTTTTAAAACTCACTAAAACCTTTCAAATTTTTATTCATATTTATGTACACAACAGTGAACCAACATATGTATGCGACTGTGATGAGGATAAGTAGCATATACCCAATTAACTCAATTTTCAACTAATTCATCATCTGTGTAACTTAAACTAGTGCATCGATACTTCTTTAGACATTAATTAAACAATAACCATGTGCAGTAAGAACAAAATAAACCATTAGACATAAGAAATATATCAACACACATGAATACGAAGATTTTTAGGTGGAAACCCAATTTAGGAAAAAACCACCGTTGTTGTTGTCTTTGTCTTCATTATAATAGAAACTTATTACAATATTGTACTGGTGCAGACTCATACTAGGATGCAGGCACCCACCTATAGAAGGAAAAAAATATTCTCTCGTTTTCCAACACCCACTAGAAGGGAGCTCCAACCCGCTGATCTCATTTACCGACACCCATTGGAAGGGAGCTCCAACCCCCTGATCAGATTCATCAGCTACGACTGGAAGGAATCTTCAACTTCCTCACTGGAGGCTCTAATCCTAACCACTTATGTGGACTTCATTTCATAATATTTCATGTTTGAACCACCTAACTCGAAACATCACAACTTGTAAGACACCTTTCATCAAATTTACAGAATAGACCCACTACCATCATTTAAGCCCAATATCAAATAAAAAACTAAAAACAATCACTATATCAAATCATTGAACCAAATTAATCATTAAATCATTAAATAAACCAATTACAAAATCTTAAACAACAAAAGTAGCTAGATCTTCTCAAACCACTATATACCCATTCATCAAAATACCAGACCACATATTCTTCATCACTGAAACTAGATCCTATCATTGCAAACAATGATCAATAATATGTCAAAATGTATACGCCATTTTTCTAAAGAATATCAACGTATATATGGACTTTCTCTTAAGAACACTTGTGTACATATCTCAAAAGACTGAACCCTAAATTTGAATCACTACACTACAGATTTCTGAACCACATATAGATCACCACGTAGCAATGTCATATTTTGTCAACACATCATTCCATAAAACACTCAACTCAACTAGAACTACCACAGAGATTATCATGAAAGAGACAACATTGACAGACAAAAATAAACTAAACAAAACAAGTCATCCATAATCATCAACTCAGACTGCAAAGCTCTAGCATATTTATGCAACATTTATAAGAAAATTTTGCATATGTACACACCTTTTAATAAGAATACCCACGTACATATTTATCCATACTGGAGAATCGATACGCAACTACCTAGAAGTATATTTGTGTATGTACATGATATTTCTGAAGAAAACGTGTCTATGGATCTGTAACTACTGAATAATACCTTCGTTTCACAACAAAACATCATTCAAACCCCAGATATCAACATCTACTATAAAAAACATACATCATATCGTCATCACAAATCTGTCACCTCATAAGAAAACTATTCAATGTGTAGTCATTTTAGATCTATAAGATCTAATCCATTGTCACACTCTAAGGTGCACACTTATTTCAAAACAAAAAAGTAATCAATAATCCATTACATGCACACTTAACACCTTGATCTCCATCTCCTTATATAGCTTAGGCCTTAGCCAATACCTTAGGCCAATTCAATGGTTATGCAGATTGTAGTCTTTGATGGGATCAAATATCCATTGTCACTTTCATTACTATGGTCCAATACCATGGTAAAGACCCCTGTTATTTAGAATATCATGGTGCGGAAATTGTATGCGAATTTTCTTCACAATCAACAAGTATGTACATCGCTTTGCTACATAGAGCCCACGTATACTTCTTCAATTTTTATCTTTATCATTTCTCTATCTCTGAACTAATATTCAATATGTATTGGCTTGAGTAATTCAGTTCTTTAAAATTTTCTATGTTTTTGTATCCTTTTTCTATGAACTTTCTCATTTCTTCATCCATAACCTTTCACTTGGTTGATGTAAACACAATTATATTTCCTTTATCCGCCATTTGACCTACACTTAGAATATTTTGTTTTAGCCCTTGAATTAATAAAGTAGCAACTACTCCTCTGTGTTTATTAATTTTGGCTCTACCTTTTCCCATAACTTTTGTTGGAGAACTATTTCCAAGAATAACCTTACCATATGTTTTTTCTTGAGAGACTGCATCTTACTCTTATCTCCAGTCAACCACTGTCTATCTACCATTTATATTCTTCTTCAAACGAGTAGAGAGAAAGACCGCACCTTATCTTTTCTTCTTCTTTCTCCTTATTATGAGAAATTTTGGTGGATCCATCATTTTTAGGTCTTCTGACATAAATATTATTATCTGATTGCTTGCCATGTTGTCTGGGGTGATCCATAGATTTGTTCCTTCATTATTTTGCTACATGCCCAATTTTTTTACAATTATAATATCTTATCTGATCATAGGAATCATAAATTTTTTGTTTCATATTCCTTCTATTTCAATTAATAGCTTTGTGACTAAATATATTGCAAGAGAAATAATATCCCTTAAAGAAGCCTGAGTACCTGGAAGCTGATGATATTTCTGTGGAGCAATTATTTCCTTGAGATTGAAACAATCTACTTCTACAATTGGATGCAACATGTCCATAATTATGACATTAAAACATTAAACGTTATTGATTAGAGGAGAGAATCGATTAACATTTATATAGTTAGGTGTAAATGATTTTATTTGAAGATTCACTTTCCTTCGTTGTCAATCATATTCACTTCTTATCTCTTTGTTGAGAATTTTAGGTTTTGCATTGTTACCCTTTAATTTCCTTGCTTCAACTTGTGAACTAGATTCACCTTCAACGGTTTCATGAAAACCAAGACCAGATTTGATGGTGGGAGACCTTTGAATACTAAGAATATTATCCAAAATCTTAGTACTATCTTCAAATCTCAAATGTTTATCTTTTTATTCTAATTTACTTTTTAGAATGTTTACCTCGACCTCCATTCTTTGATATTGCTTTTACTTTTTTAGATATTGCTTCTTCATACCTTCTTCAACCCTTCTTCCTACTCCCACTTACTCCTTTAATTTGAGAATCTCTTATTTCATGCCATTTATTGTTCTTCAAATGTTTGATGTATTTCTTCATTCCACTTATCTAATTTTTCAAGATATGCTCTTAGAGAGACGATCTCAGCTTCAAGACCTTCACAATATTGTTTATATTACATAACAACATTTACTAAGTTAATATTATCGTTGTTATCATATGCATAGAACTTACATCTAATATTAACAATATTTTCCAAAGCAAGGTCAAGTTTTGTTCTAAGTTCAAAAATTTCTTGTAACATGTCTTCATCTGAATCAACAACTCCATCTGACACAATAAAGGTTTTTTTTTTTTTTTTTATCATGTTCATTTTTTGACACATTTTTAAGGATAGGATTACTTGGTAGTTCCCCTAATGAAAAATATTCCTTTGGGATTTCTTCATGGATTGCTTGTAGCTTATCCCACACATTCCTTGTAGTTGTATAATGCATAACCCTACTTAATGTTGAATCAGGTATGTTATTAATGATGTCACTTAATGCCTTACTGTTATTTTTCACTTCCTCTTTTGATGAAGGAATTTTGGTGTAGCCATTGCATCCTAGATACTAGACATCACGGTTCATTAGATTAGACTTCATATTTTCTTTCCATTGGTGATACTTATCATTGCTTAGCATAAGTAGCCTTTCATTCTCCATCTGTTATGACTTGCCTTCATCTTCTACTTCTAGAGGCATCATTTTTTAATATGTTTTCTCTTTAGAGTGATTATTTTCACTTTTACCTATCAGTGCAAGTTCAGTTGTTTCACTTTCATAATCACTATCATTATTGCATAGACAAGGAAATGGACCACAGTTAGAACAAAAACCCATACCTGATAATTCTTTGTTACCGTCTTCTTCATTCTTGATCAATAGATAGCAAGGTGATCCCAAACTTGAACATTTGCTAACATCTATAACTATCATTGCATATGATATATCACTATCACAAATTTATGAATCCCCCCTTAGAGCTATCTTCTTCATCATCTTGACGAATCTCCTTCAAGCAATCAAGTTTCTTCTGAAGGACCTGCTCTCAATTGTTGGGAGAAATACTGTGGGGGTGAATCAATATTTTAAAACTCACTAAGACCTTTCAAAATCTTATTCATATATATATATATATGACTTTAACTCAGTGAACCAAGATATATATGCGACTGTGATGAGGATAAGTAACATATATCCAGTTAACTAACTTTTCAACTAATTCATCATCTGTTTAACTTGAACTAGTGCATCAATATTTATTTAGACATTAATTAAATAGTAACCATGTGCAGTAAGAAAAAAATAAACCATCACACATAAGAAATACATCAAAACACATAAACACCAGGATTTTTAGGTGGAAACTCAATGTGGGAAAAAACCACTATTGTTGTCGTCTCTATCTTCATCTTTCATTATAATGAAAAACTTCTTACAATATTGTACTAGTGAAGACTCATACTAGCATGTAGGAACCCACCTTCAGAAGGCTTTAATATTCTCTCGTTATCCAGCACCCACTATAATGGAGCTCCAACTCCTTGATCTTGTTTACTAACACCCACCCGAAGGGAGCTCCAATCGCCTAATCAGGTTCACTAGCTACCACTAGAAGGAAGATTCAATTTAATCACTAAAGGCTCCAACCTCAACACCTCCATGGACCTCATTTCATCATATTTCATACTGGATCCACCTGAATCAAAACATCGCAACATGTATGCCACCTTTCATCAAATTTTTAGACTGGACCCACAACCAGTATTTAAGCCCAATATCAAATAACAAACTGAAACCAATCACTATATCAAGTCACTGAACTAAATCAGTCATCAAATCATTGAATAAACCAATTACCAAATCTTAATTAACCAAAGTAGCTAGATCATCTCAAATTATGGTATAGTTATTCATCAGAATACTAGACCACATACTGTTCATCACTGGAATCATGGCATGTCATTGCAAATACTAATCAATCATTTGTTATAAAAGGAAATTATCATGTATAAATATTATAAAAGGAAGAAGTCACATAGCTCGCCAACAATTCCCTTCTTGTGTGTCATCATGCAAGCCGAATTATAAGATTATAAAACCATGGAAGAAGGTAGGGGATGTTTAAAGATTCTTCCCGATAAAAATGTCAGCAAAAATCTTAGCAAGGAAATATTAAGATATCATGATATGTCATCATTTTAAAGCATTCACCAAGTCTGCAACATCATTATTACAGTGCCAAGTAAAACCATGTTACAACTCTTATGAACGTATCGAGTGCAGGAATGATAAAATTGAAACAATATCAGGTACAGGAAAGCAATGCTTTGTACCATACATTATAGAGAAAGAATACTGCACCTTTATGATAGACATCACATACCTTTTGTCCCATTTCAAATGAACTCCCTGCTTGTCATAGATTTCAGAGCTCCTATTTCTTCCTAGAGTCTTATTAACATTCATGGTTAAAAAAATAAAATGTTTTCTTAAGAGGAGTAATTTCAAGAAGATTACAACAAGATTCCTGCACCTACTATAAAAATCATGTACCTAGGTCATATAGTGCTTATTTAAAGGCATCCAAAATCAACACAGATTGTTGTCCATCAACACTTAGTAGGTAATCATCATTGGGTGATTCATCACTCTAAATACCATAAATAATTCTTCATTTAACATTCTAAATTTTGTTGTCATCCAGATGTAGAACTGAATCTCTTATTAATCTAGTACAAAGAATTACCTGCACTAAGGGTACCACATCATTAAAGATTCCCAGTTTTTGAAAGATAAAACGTAAAGCATGATGCTCAAATCATCTTAAAACCATTGTCCAAGAAATAAAATGATTATTTTTAGGGAAATAGAAAGATAAACAAGTAAGTCAGAGTATGTGATTAACCTTAATACCACATAAATGGCCCTACTACCCTGAGGTGTTTATAACCTCGGTAGGGATGTCTTTTAACCCATCGAAATGTCTGTGTCCCACTTACTAGATATAGATTCAGAGTTATCTTATTTAGTTTTAAAAATTAGATGAAGGCCACTGTCTTGGCTTGGTAAGCAACTAATTGAAGTGTCACTCACAAGAAGTAACACGGATGAACAAACCAGCTCGTGATGAGACCTCTTATCTTCCAGCTTTTCATCTAAAAGCCATTACTCTAGCTTGGTGACCAGCACAATAATGTCATTCATGTTAGGTCTCATGATCGTGGTAGGTCGTCTCATCACGAGACCTCCTATCCTCCCCTAAATGTTTTGAAAATTCTGTTTGTAATTAACTTTGAAGGTTACTTAATAAGTGGGGAGACAAATATACTCCTTAAGAGTACGTGATGGTGTGAAATGTTTTCAATAACTAATCATTACTCGCTAGTTACTCTAACCTAGGACTTATTAAAAATATCCCAGATAATGACAAAAATATTCTTTAAGTTAATAATTCTAGTGTTCTCATGAATAACTTATTATGATCTTTACAAGAGTGGTCCACCATAGGGGGCTCTCCAATAGCACCTTCTAAGGGAAACTAAAAATATATATCTTAGATTGCAACTCATTAGAGTGTTTAATCGTGGTTACTTTTGCAGAATCATGTGATATTAGAGTGAATCGTACTAAACAAGATTTTTCAAAAATGTGTGTGTTAATAACCAATGTGGATCAAAAGCAGTTTTAATGGCTATGATTTGAAAGTCAAAACCCCAATTGCATTGTTGTAACAACGTTATTCATGGAATTTATTTATTCTTCTACCCTGCTCTACCATAAGAAGTAGAAGAATCCCTTTTAAGTATAGGAGGACTTCCAGTGCGACCAAGTGCACAAAAAGAGGATAATCATATTCATGTTCAAATTTAGAAAGTATATGTCAGAAAATACCAAAACATGAGGAACGAGTTACATTAACTGATGTGATGCTACAAATTAAGGAATGATAAAGGAGGAGTGGATAATGATAGTCTTTTGAAACCAATATTCTATGGCATCTGTTGGATACCTATACCAATAGGTTTCATATTTCATGATGGGCAAATTCAAATGCCAAATATGCTCTGCTTTTCTGATACAAAGATCCCATATTTCCAAGGAAAGGCAAGGTGTGTACATGCCTTCATATCTATTAAATTTTGATGGATGGTCCAACAGTCTAATCTGGATCATGCCATGTTTCAATTTTTTATTGTAGAATAGAGAAAAAAATCTGTCCAAACTGTTTAATCTTGGCAGATCAGTAGCTAGGCAGAGAAACTAAGGTTCCCAACTACTTAATCTGGGGCCTTGGAAGAAATAAGGGTAGTGCTAGATAGGAAATCA